>JAULKM010028735.1:0-13773 GCA_032355605.1 Rubia tinctorum | reverse complement strand
GGTTTAGCGAGAGATGTCGAATTCACTCTTGTAAACTACTATCAAAGAAGAATGGAAGATTTATCTTCACAACAAGTTGTAAAGGTGTTAAATAGGTTATATGTTCAATGATAGATAGAAGGCTTGGAAGTATAAGTAAATTGCCTCCAAGACTCCGTAATTCGTATGTAATCTTGTTTTAAGGATTGTATGCTTTATTAGTGTAACCTGCTTTTAAATTCATAACTTAGGAAAAACCAAACCAACCCCCCCCCCCTCTTTATGTGCTTTTATATGTATATCTATATATCTAGCGTAATATTTAGCATCGTATGAGCAAACATTTGGGAATATCCCATGTCTATGTGGACGACCCCGACTTGCCACTATCTACTTAATTGTAGTTAGCAAGCAAAAAGAGCATAAAAATAGTATCTTTGAGAGGTGTGGTGACGACCTCTCATCGAGCAGAGCTCAAACAATATTCAAGCTCGAACTTGAGCTCAACTAATAGTGTTCGTTAAGCTTGTCGAACCAATATAATATATTTATAATTAAATATAATATATTATAATGTATATAGAAAATAAAAATATATTTAACAATGCATCGAGTTCAATTTTGAGTTTGAGCTCGAAAAAGTTAATTTCACTTGAGTTCAAACTTGAGGCCAGCTCGAGAAATTTCAAACGAGCTCAAACTCGAGCAAAGGTTGCTCAATCTCGGATCAACTCGTTTACAACCCTAGTCATAATTGCTTAAAATTTCCTTCCATGTGCTTCTTTCACCGCCTTTAATTTCCCTATCTTACACTAGTGTCTAGGGTAAAGTTTCCCCAATTTTTTGTCATAGTAGCCTCGTTTTTCTTGAGTACGGGGTCACTCACTTTAAATAAAATAGTTTTTGACTCGCGCATTGTAAGACTTGGTCATTTTGTACTTATATCTGGTTACCCTAATAGTGGCGATCTGTTGGCGCTCTTCGAGGATGTCCAAATTAGCTCGAATGTCATTTGTATTGTTCTCCCCAACATAGCTAATAACTCTAGGGCTGAAAACTCCTACCCCTGGATGGATAATGGCTTCGTGGTCATAGAATAAGAAAAATGGGTTTTCTCCTATTGGTATCCTGGGAGTAATTTGGTAATGCCCAAATCGTTGGCATGTTTTGGGTGATGCGAGCATCCCCTCATCCATGTCTTGGGTGATACGACCTGCTTGACTAGGTCCTAATCATCTTAGCCAAGGTGTCAGGAAACCCTTGTTATAAATTGCATCTTCGACATAACTGTATGGTGAGGATAGGATTCATCACTTCCTATCTCCCCAGCCAAAGATATTAATTTATAAGCCTTGATGCTCTAACTACTAAAAAGTATCCAGTGGCAAGTCAGAGACATCCACAATGAAGGGGTTAAGTTGAATGTCAACATAGTATAAAACACACATGAGTATCACCAAATGCGTGGCTTATAGGAGGGGGAGTTTCGTTTGAGAATTTACACTAGCATATTAAGAAACTAAAACTATCTACCATGCAACGATCACAAAAAAGATAAAAGATGATAATAGTGAGACTTGGGGGCCTTTGGTTTACATGTTTAGACTATTCATTGATCTTCAATTTATTTACAAGTCTTATAATTAAGTTCTACCTCATTTCCTTTATCACACGTTGTGGAGAGTTTGAATCCCCAAGGAATACTTCCCTCATTATCTCTCACTTCCCTACGATATAGTTAGCATGCATGTAGACCTGTTACACAACTAAGCCTTACCCAAGAGGTTCATCTACGTGTAGACCCGCCATAGATTAATCTCGGGGATAGAAATAAACACTGGGACTCAACATGAACACTCATTCTAGATGAAATTCCATCCTTCTAGAAAATAAGTGTCTCAATTATGCCCTCTAAATTCTGTGTTCACCCCAGCGGTCTTAGTGCAGCGCGACATGAAGAAATAACCTTTGAAATTATTCATTAACTTTGATGCAATAAAGTCCTAAAGACAATCACGGAATTGTTGTCACTCCAAGCCAAAATCTCACATCGACAATGAAAACTAATTCAATTTCATATTTAAGCCTAATCTAATCTAATTAATCAATAATTATTCTTATTTTTCACTCCTAACAAAATCTTAACATCAATCAATGACCAAACTGATAAAAAGATGGAAAATTTTTGAATTCATTCCCGAGCCTAGCAATAAAGTATGACATAATTGCAATTAGTTGTCATCCAACCTTAAATCAGGAAACAATATTTAGTATTAAACACAAGCATCCTTGATAATTACCGCAACATGCGTGTCTTCAGAGCGCTTGGGCAGCGAGGTTGAGCATCGGGTACCTTGCACTATTGTCTATTTTGCGACTTGGAAGGTGGTCTTTCTTTCCTTGCGGTACTTCTAAGTCTCGTGGACCATGCAATAGTTCATGATCCTTGACTTGAGACTCATATTTAATCTTGGCCTGAGACTGATAGTCACAGACCGTGTAATTTCACGAACCGTGTGCTTGCTTCTTTTGTCTTCTCTTCATTTCTATTTCAAGTCATCTTGTACCACGTTGGAAGTGGCCTTATTTTTTCTATCATTCTTACAAGTGGCCTTGTTCCGATGACTTGGTCTCTGCTTTGCATTAAAAGTTCAATTATTAACCCGACCATGGAAGTAATTACCCAAACAATTTCTCAAAATGGAGGAATTAAGGTGCAAAACCATGCAAGGTGATTCTAACTCCCTAACTGGTAAAGTATCCAATTTCTTAAATCAAAACCTACATTATACTACAATTATGGTTATCTATTGTTCTAAAAAATATAGCATAAAATGGTCTCATAAAATTCCCCACACTTAGACCTTTACTCGTCCTCGAGTAAGAACGATCAAGAACTAAGGAGGTTTCTAAGCATGTATCTCATAGAATAATTATCTTATTTGATATCTCCTCCAAATATAATTAGGCAATGAAAAATTTACGGAGATCTACTATGAGAAATTTACACATAGTTAATGTGTAACCGGCGAAGAGATGAAACAGGGGTGTGTCCGATCACGGCGGAAGGTGGTTAGCCAGAGAGAATGTAGAGAAGTGTGGTGCATATAGAACCGGGTACCAAAATCCAACCACGGGAGAAAACCATGAATTCTGAGGTAAGGAAAGACACTGGAGCTAAGATGGATACTTGAGCTAAGACGGATACTGGAGTAAAATGAGCTGAAGGTTTGGAGCAATTCAATATCTAAGGTACGATCTAAAATAGAATTGACTAATGATGTGAAAGTAAATGAGAAAACTAGAGATAAACTGTGGGTGGATGTGATTAAGGGGAATAAATTACAAGTTAATGGACTGAAAATTGAATATACAGCTCTGATTGTAGTTAATGATGATGTTGAAATTGAGATTGAGGAAGAGGATATACAATCTGAAATTTAGTTTTGGAAAAAGACTCCTAATCATGTATGTTCTGGGTGGATATTTAACTATGTCGGTGATTAAGAATTTTATGATAAGATACTGGTCCTTTGTAGCATTACCAGAATTGTTCTATAATGAAGATGGGTATTTCCTGATGAGGTTCAAATCTAAAGAAGACAGGGATGTAGTGATGATTTAGGGTCCATATACAATCTATAACGTGTCTATGTTTTTGCATATGTGGAAGCCAAATTTTGATATGAAGAAGGATTTGATCAGAGATCTACCTATCTGGGTGAAACTGCCCAGATTACCTCTACAACTGTGGGGAGTAAAAAACTTGGGTAAGACTGGAAGTGTTCTTGGTTTACCTATGGTGACTAATAAATGCACAACCAACAAATTGAGGGTATTATATCCAAGGATCTTAGTTGAAGTGGACATCACTCAGAAAGCTGAAGGAGATGGTGACTATCAAGGATCACATTGGGGAAAAGTTCCAGCCAGAAGTGGAATTTGAATGGAAACCCCAACATTGTGAATTTAGTGAAATGAGAGGCCATCAGTGCAAGGAGAAAGCATTACAGAGGGTGGTACAAAAATGGTAAGCTAAGAAAACACAAAAAAACAGTTAGGAGACCAGACATAAAATTGAGAATAAAAAGCAGGAAACAGAAAAGCAGCTTAATACTATACATGATGGAACTGATGAGGTAAAATAAGGGTTGGGATCCAAAAATAAAGGAAAGCATGTGTTGATTGGGGTAGTAAAGGTGAAGGAGATAGATGGTGAAAATAGATGGGATAAGGCTCTGAGTCTATGAATTTGGGATGATCCAGCAGGTGATCATGGGCATGTCCCATGATAGTAACCTGGAATGTTAGGGGGCTGAATAAGGCAACAAAGAATAGAGAGATTAGCTCCTGTCTCATTGCTCTAAAATTGTCAGTTACTATTATGGTGGAAAGAAGGGTAAAGGAGGACAAATCACAACGTATAAGGAGAAGGTTTGGGAATAGATGGAATTTTGTTAAAAATTACAAAGACCACACCAATGGTAGAATATGGGTTATGTAAAGTGTAAACAGGATGGAAGTGGAACTGGTTAAAAGCTCAGACCAGCTTGTTCATTGTGAAATACATTCTTTGACTGGACAAAGATTGTTCCTATTGACAATAGTATATGTTACAAATTTTCTAACCAAGAGGAAGAAGTTGTGGAAAGATATTGTAAGTCTTCACACCCAGTATAAAATTTTAGAACCATGGATTTTTTTTGGGTGATTTTAAAAATGTGTTGAATATTAATTATAGAATTGGAGGAACTATAGTAACTAGAAATGAATATTGTGATTTGGAGGATATGATGAACACTGTGGGATTATTTGAATGTGATATGCAGGGAGAGTACTATACTTGGTCAAATAGACATCAGGATGGTACAATTTACTCCAGGATTGACAAGGTGATTGGTAATGTGGAGTGGTGTTTCATAAGCATCCAAATATTGTGGTAAAGGTGGAAGAACCATGGATCCTTGATAATTCTATGTTGGTTGTGAATATAGATGAGGTTGTAAGAAAAAAGGCAAGGACCTTCAAGTTTCTGAACTGTATGATGGATAAGCAAGGTATACTAGAAAATTATCAGGAAGAATTGGGAAGGACCTATTGAAGGTGACCCCATGTATGTTTTGTGGAGAAAGTTAATTAGATTGCAGAAAGAGCTTAAAAAGCATATGAAGCAATACACATGGGTGAAAGAGAAGTTGGAAAGAGATAGAAACCTGGGCAGACACCAATTTTCTCTTCTTAGCATCCAACTTCTGATAAGCTTTTTCCTCATGTGCTAGATTATTATCCAAGATATTACTCTTATATATCAATTCAGCAGCACTAGTCGCCAGAACTTTCCTGCAGTCCTTATCTTGCCGAAGCAACCTTACCAGCTCATCCTTCATGAAGTTTATTAATACACAAACAAACCTCAACTCCCAATAATCATCCTCAAGTTTATTAATACACATTTCATCAACATTCTTCTCTTTGTCCCAGGAGGTTTCCAAGTCCAAACACCATACCAACGCATCCTCAACGAAACTACTCACCCTAATAACCCACTCTTCCTGGTGAGGCGCTAAATGGAACGACCTCGTGTATCTTGCAATCCATCAAAATATCAAGACAATTGCAAATTTTGTCACTAAATAACCAATCTTACATGATAAGGAAGGTCCTTCTCCAGATCCAGGACCAATAGATACTCTAACATTTATGTCGCATGGAAGCATGCGAGCGGGTACAAAATACTCAGTTGACTACAGAAGGTTCACACTATACCACCTCCGAGCAGTCTATCACAGACCGTACAAGTGTTACCCTTTGCAAAAAAAAGTTAAGAATTGACAGAAGTCCAGGCGACGAGCCACTTCCATCAGTATAAAAGGAACTACCCATGCAAGAATAAATCAACATACTTGACACCTATTAGGAAGGAGAACCACCCAATCAAGATAAAGAAAAAAAATCAAACATCATCGGAAAAATAAAAAAGTTCATATCGAGATTATATTATAAAAACATTCAGGACGATGTATGTGACCATTACATTAAGAGTAGCAAAATAGAAGGCTAGACTACAAACTTTGTCACTCACATAAGAAGCTTTATCATCATCGGGTATCGCTTCATCAACTCCAGCATCCACAGAAAGTGAATGTTGGATATGCTTATCTTTGGTACACGCACAAAGTTCCTCCAAATTGAGCGGATTGGAAAAATCCTCCAAATACTCAAGCAATTGGAAAAAATATACCTAAAGTTATTCACTGACACCCTGTACAACCTATCCACCTCATGGAAACAAAAGGCCCACAAGCTACCCGAAAAAGACCTTTCACACACCTAAGAGGATGGGCAAGACACGATCACAAAGGAAACACCAGAAATAGGGAAGCAAGACAACCCAATAGTCCAAAACAACCACCTCCTACACAAAAGGAAGTAGTAATTAATCACACCCAGAACCCGAACCAATTTATATAGAGGCAATCCTCCATACACAATCCCCAATATACTTAACTGACACAACTTTCAGTAACCCAAAGATGTGCACAATAATTGAAAAGTTACCAGACATGTGGTGTTTCAAGAAAATCAAACATTTCGGCTATAGTGCCTGGAAAATTATTACAGCTACTACATAAAGTCCAGCCTAACCATCTCAAAATACACATTTACCCAAAAAGGGTTTCACAACATTACACACACACATGAGTTGGACGAACACAAAAGGTTCATCACACAATGGTGTTAGGTAACAGCTTAAGCATCACATTTTCTCCATCCCACAGTTCAAATCAAATCAAACCCTCAACCATTCATTTCAAGGGGTCTTATGGTACATTTGAGGTATGTACGGAACCCACAGAACTAGACCTGACTATGAAGAGCACAAATGAGGTATCCATGCCAGCGAATTAATAGCAGCACCTCATAACTTCGCTCAAATAGACAACACACAAAATATGCATCTGGCCACGTGCATATAAATCCATCGCATTAGATGTAATCCAGGGAACGTAGATAATCATAGCCACCATGATGGCCTTGATGGACACACCCTATGTGTGGGTATAGTGCCAGGAATATGGAAAAAGAGCCTATAAATAACCAAGGTAAAAAAGAACCCAGGTTAGCGATAACAAGAGTAAAGAATCATACATATAGTTCCTCAATACTAACTTTAGCATCAGAGCTTTTACCTCAGATCCAATCCAAGAGGTTCTTGCAGGATGAAGTAACCCATGGCTCAAAGACAATGATGGTTGCCTCCATTATTTGAAGATCTCATACTACATCAATGAAAAAGCACTCAACATGGTTGGCTCATCCAGCACCTCTAACTGCAGCATCTAGGTAGCTTTAGAGGTAACTTACCTTATTCTTTCATGTACTTTTTGTTCCCTTGGTATTTTTTATGCTTGCGCTTTACAACACATGTCAACAACTGTTATTATGCAAATGGAGTCTCAACAGATACGACTTGAGTGCGATTCTCTTCGCAAGAATAATGATGAAATTTTGGTGGACTTAGAACACTCTCGTACTTGGGAAACCTCCACAGAAAATGATCTGGAACTTGAATGAGGGTATTTCAGGTCTCTTTGCCTTTATATCGGGAAGGTTAGAGTGGATAATTGTAAGCTGAAGGCTCACAGCGAGTAAATGTTCAAGCGCAGGTTCCCTATGCTTCATGTCATTGTTGTATAAAGAAACAAGTCCTCGGAGGTGCTAGTTGAGGCCATGTACAGTGCATTTGAGTTGGCTGAGGACATTACTGAACATGAAAAACATTTCCACTACCTTGGGCAGGTGTTCCTCAGGTATCGCGAGCACAGTTTTGCATAGTACTTCACTTATCTACGCCCGACTATGAGTTAGACTCAGCTGGAGAATTAGCAGCCAGATACTTCAGATACATAACTTGAAGGGTCTTTTATGCATAATTCAACCCAGGGTAGCCAAGATAATCTGGGAAAAGGGAAAGATGTAGCCAGCGAAGGTGCGGCTTGAAAGGTTCATGCATTACGTAATAGTGTTTTATTGCTTATGTTATAAGCCCTCATAAGGAGTGAATATTTTCAAAACATTCGGTCTGTAAATTCCCATAAGGGGAAAATATTTTACTATTTTTAATTGATCCCATAAGGGATGATATCCCTTTTCTACAGTTGTGTGTTTGTAAGTAAATTTTGAGGGCTTGTTCCCCCTTTCTCTTTACATTGCTATTTTCATACTTGTTTTGTGCCTGTTTAAGCTCTTCCCCAAGGGTTACAGTTTAGAGTTGTTTTCAAAAAAACTCTCTTATTCCTAAAGTATCATTCTACAAAAAAAATCCAGAACTCGCAATAAGTAATGTTGGCAAATTGTTGACCTTTCTTCAAGCTAGGTGCATGCTTGTCCCTGGAAATTTTGGCCCTCAGTGGTACTTTCTTGCGCAGCCTTGTGACTGTCTTTGGCAATTTTGTAGCCAACGTGCACCTCTCATTAACTTTTTGGGGCTAAGTAAACACTTATCATTGGCTATTTTATAGCTTATTCTTTTCATCAACCTTTATTAAGGATGGATGGCTGGCATCTCCCTTGGCTATATCGTAACCAATGTTTTCTTTTTATCAGCCTTTAGTGAGGGCCATCTCCCTTGATTAACTAATAAGGAGTTTTTTTCCTCAACCTTTAATGAGGTTGGGCTTGCATCTGACCTTGAAGTGGGATTAGTTTGAAGTGGGATTAGTATTTATACAGAATTGCATATTCAAGTAAAAGGGGAGGGGCAAAGAATTTTCTCAGGATCATACCCTTATTGGTTTACAAAAGATCTCATCTCTATGGGAATTCCCCATCACCACGTTCAGGATTGAAAGATTTTACTTGTTAATGGGGAAAATTTAAACATGAGAAGGGTACCTGATCAGGCGTAGAACTTCCTCCGGTTATGGATACTCCAAGTTCTAGACGTTATCTTTCCTTCCATTGTTTCCAAATTGTAGGCACCTTTACCTAGCACTCCGACCACCTTGTATGGTCCTTTCCAGTTAGCGTCTACCTTTTTCTGGCCATGTATCTGGCTTGCTTTGTTTTTTCACAGTGCTAGGTCACCTGGTTTCAGCCTCCTCAACCGTACTTTTCTATTGTAGTGTTACTTCATCCATGACTTGTAAGTAGCTTTTTTTAGTACTTCCCGCTCTTTATCTTCTTATAAACCTTGTAAGTTTTCTATGATTGCATCTTCTAACATCAACACCAGGTCTTCCGGCTTTCTGCTTGGCACTACTATCTCGAGTGGGATAATTAATTAGCTTTCAAGAAAGAGTCGATATGGAGAATCCCCAATTTCCATCCCTGGGGATCGTCTGGTTGCCCCAGAGCACATTTTTTAATTATTCATCCCACTGTGTCTTCGCCTGACCTAGTCTTCTTTTCAGTCCATGTTGTATCATCTTGTTCGTCACTTATAGTTATTCATATGCTTAGGAATGAGAGCATCAAAGTTGAATTGTTGCCTAATATTAATACTTGAACATCATTCCTAAATAGGTCATTAGTGAATTGCTTTCTGTTGTCGCTGACAATGATTTGAAATTTTTTGAACTTGCAGACAATACTCCACCATGCAAAGTTTGTGATTATTTTTCCCATGATGGTAGGTTGACGCTTCCACCCATTTGGTGAAATAGTAAATGGCCACTACCAAGAACCTCTTCTTCTTCTTATCAACCTCGTGAACTGGACCTACCATATCTATTCCACACTTGGCGAATGGACAGGGTGATGTGGAACTTGTCATTTCCTCACCTGGAAACCTTTGCACGGTGACGTGTTCTTGGCAGATGTGGCATCCTAGGGCTATTTCTCTAGCATGCATTTTCATGGTCGGCCAATAATACCCTGCACTAGAAGCGCGTAGCACAGTTGTTTCGGCTCCCTGGTGACTTCCATAACTTTCTTCATGTATTTCTCGTAGGAGTATTTCTACTTTACTTGGCCTCATTCACCTTAACTGTATTGTGTGTGTGTGTGTGTGTGCTTGTAGAGTAATCATTTTTTAATAGTGTACCCCAGCATGTTCCTCTAGATCGTCCTTCTTATCCTTTCTGCCGATGGAAGTGTCACACTTTCCAAAAAAATCTTATTGGTGTCATCCAATTTGGAGCTACTTCTTCCACTGTGTTCACCTTCTTTACGTCTGTTGACTTTTGCTCAGTACTTCTACCAAAACCAACTTGGTTAGATTAGCGAGACTAACGATGCAAGCTTACTTAAAGTATCTACCTTGGTGTTTTGCAATCTCGGCACTTGCATGATGTTGAACTACGTCGTCAAAATTATCACTTGGTTGTGGAATTTAATCATGATGGGATCCTTAGTTACGTATTGCATGTTGTATTGATTTGCCACCAACATGGAATCTTCGTAAGCCATCAACTTTGTGGCTCCCACCTTCATTTCTCTCTCCATCCCCGCTATCAACATTTCATATTCGGCCTCATTATTTTATGTTGCAAACTTTAATCGAATGGCATATGTTTCCTTTGCTCCCTCTGTGTTTGTGATAACTAAACTAGCTCCTACTCTTTCGACTCCGGAGGAGCCATCTACATAAATTTTCCACATATCTGAACATGTCTGGCTATTTTTTCTTGATTTGGGTTGTTGCCCTGATGTGAGCTGGTTTGGGTTCTTCTTCATCACTTTCTTCTTTTCCGGCATTTTTGCAAGTCCGCAATCACTTGTCGCGTATTTTATGGCATGCTCGCCAAGCTCCACCACCCACTTCTTTAGTTGACCAGACACTTCCAGTCAGGTGAGAATCACATTTAGGGGTTGATTGGTCAATACCACCTTAGGATGGGACTAAAATATTATCGTAGCCTTCTTGCTAAGTGTACAAATGCCAGAGCAAGTTTCTCCTAATTCGTGTACCCTCCATCTGAACCTTGCAATGCATGAACATAGTATACTAAGTGTTGTACCTTGTTGTTCTCCATGACTAGAGTCGCGACGATGGCATCCTCAGTTGTTGTGATATCCAGGTACAGGGTCTCGCCCTGTTATAGACTAGACAGGATAGAAAGCTTATTTGGGTGGCCTTTGAGCTGTGAAAACTTCCTTTTCTTTTTTCTCGTAGTGTTCCCTTCTTGTCAACACTTTCTTCAAGGGTTTGAAGAAAGGCAATGCTCTTTCCGCCAATAGGAAATGGTTCATGATCGCAAGCTTCGTTTTCAGGTTCCGGACTTCATTGACCTTCACCTTTACCTTTTGGGAGTTTTTTTATAGGCCATCATTAGATACCATGTGCCCAAGGAACTCTCCTTCTCCTACATCAAATTGGCTCTTGGTCGGGTTTAACTTCATTCTTGTTTCCTTGAAACGCTCCAGGGTCTTGTTAGCATCTTTCACAAAGGCTTCATGGTGGACAATTTTGATTGTCATGTCTTCAACATACACCTCCGGATTACTCCCAATCTGTTTATTGAAGATTTCATCATCTAACCGCTGATGTGTAGCCCTTGCATCTCTTAGGTCGAACGACATCATGTGGTACCCGAAGGTCCCTCTCTCATTGATGAATGTCATTTTGTCTATGTTTGTTTCCAGTATTGGTATCCTTTATATGCACGTAGAAAACATTTAATTAGAAACATGTTTAGGGTGTGTACTTTTTGTGTTTCAGTAACATTCAAAACAACACCCGTTTCATCAGCCACTCATGTGACAACTCGTGGGAAGGTAGCATTGTGAAAATAATTCTCCGATCTCTGGAAGGAAGGTTACAAAAGATGAGCCTACTTAAATCCATAACGATAGTGATATGACAAAGAAGAATAGCAAGTAAACTCATTCCTAATATTCTCGATGGCCAAACTCATTCCGATTTGGTTGAATCCTCGTCCTTTTCAAATGGGTAAAAACAAAAAGAAAGTACCGAAAGATTGGGGAGCCGCCTACATTTTGAACCAAAGAAATCAGGCCACCCTCTTTTTTATCACATAGAATAAGCAACTCGGATGAAAACGTAGGAGAGAATTTGTACACTAGTTTCCTTACTTCAACCCCAAATTTTCCACAACTTGGGTTTGAGAATATTATGTCCCATTTATGCCGCTTTGTCTGTCTCTTTTCAATCTGCAATTTAACTATTCATTTAGTCAAAACTTCTCAATTTTAGCCATAAAATTGAATTGGTGTATAAGTATAAATGTCATTGTGTGATACCTTGTTAGATTCGTTATAATACATACTTCATCTGTTTCATTGGATGTTGCACACTTTCCTTTTTCGGTTGTTTTTCTGAATTTGGCACACTTTCCTTATATGGCAAGATTCATTCAATTTCATCCACCCATTTTACTTTTCCTTTTCAAAATTCAATTTCATCCACTCATTTTATTCACATAAATCCAAGGAACTAAGCCTATGGTGTCATATCCAACGAAACAGAGGTAGTTTTTTTTAATATCAAATTTTTACAAATTTTAATTATTATTTAATAAAAAATATTAAGGATGAAACATTTTAAAACTCAACTATTAAAAGTCAAAAAGTGAACGATGAAATGGGATGGGGAAATACCAATTTTGGATAATTATATGCGTATAACTTTAAACTTTTGCTTTATTATATTCATTCACATTTCCGGGAATATTTGTCCCATCCTCGGCATTGAGTTTGTCCCAAAGGATTCTCCAATACATTTCCACAGGATATAGTAATCACTCTGTTTCATTGGATGACACAGACTTTTTTTCTGAATTTGACACACTTTTTTTGAAAGATTTTTTTAATTTCCTTCGCTCATTCTAATTTTTTCTTTCTAAATTCAATTACATTCACTGATTTCATTCACCTAAATCTAAACATCTAACGATATGGTATCACATCCAACGAAACAGAGATAGTAGTAGTTAATTATGATGTCAATCAAGAGAGTTTATTCTATTCTCAAAAATCGACCTACCTTTTAACAGTAGAAGAAGATCAAGCAAGTGGAGTACTTCTAATATTTCTCTATTTGTGACACATTTACTTTAATAAGATTTTTTAAGTGACACTTTTTATTTTTAGCAATATTTCTTCAATCTCAACCATTCACTCTACTTTTTATTTTCTAAATTTAATTTCACCCACTCATTTTCTTCACTTAAATTCATGAGATTAAACCTAGTGTGTCACTCTCTGTGAAGGGGTATATGCTTATTCTCCACAATAATCTTTCCTTGTCCAAAAACATCTCTTTTCAAAAATTAATTTTCATTTCAAAGAAAATCTCACTACAAGGAAATCCAATCACCGAGTTTGTGAATATTTTTACTTAATAACACGCAATTTTTAAATTAAGTGAATTTGATAAAGAAAAATATTAAACGAGTAAGTTGGTAAAGACTGTTAAATATAAAATTTTAGCGTAACTTTATGTTTATCAAAGATGGTTCTTGTATTCTCAAATGAAATTGTTTTTAAGACGGAAGGAGTATTAAATTGCATTTTCTTGTTACAAATCCAGCTCTTGATTGGTCATGATAAATATCTGTGCTGAACATAAATTGGATATAAATAGTATATTTTTCTTGCATTTGAATTATTTGAAGAGGAAGGTTTGGGACGACCGTATTTCCACGGGTATAAGAAAATATGGAGTTTAATTAAAATAATATAAAATTATGGGGTTTATACTATGCAATAACTGTAAGTGAAACATTTAAGTTTGGCAAATTATTGGGAAAGACGGTCTTTCCATAGGCTTACGGAAAGACAGAGTTTAATTAGAATAATAAAAGGTAAAAGGTCTTTGTTGCAATATTAAAG
>JAULKM010028724.1:0-13773 GCA_032355605.1 Rubia tinctorum | reverse complement strand
TTATATACCAACTCATATGGGTAAACCCGCGGGTTTTAACCCATATGGGTAAATCCGCGGTTAACCCACAAACCCAACTCATTCAACCCATATTTTTCAACTACCCAGTTAACTCATTACCCATTTAACCCATTACCCATTTTACTCATACCCATACGGGTTTAAAATTAGATAGCCCGCTTGACCCGCGGGTTACGGGTCTATTTTGACACCCCTAATTGGAGCGAATGATCTTATATATGGATTCACGCAAGGCAAATCCATTCAAGAAGTTCGAACTTACATACCACATGTTGTTCAAGTCATCCTTCACAATGCAAGAGTGAGTTGCTAGCTTGCTGTTATTTCCCCTCATTTTAAAGTACTCTTCATGGGATTTTGAAAAATTCGTAATTATTAACGTTATAAATAATGATGATACTAATTTACTTCAAAGCTTATGCAAGCAAAGATCTAATAATGAAACATGTTCTCTAACGATTTAAAGAAAAATGCAAATAAACCCTAATAAAGGAGCAATACAACATTTTACATCCTTATTTTTTTTATTGAATATAATAAACTTATAAGGTATTTGATGGAGTTCAACTTAAAAATAAACTGACTAGTTATAAGGAGAGAGTCAAATGTCGCTTTTTCCTCAAAAGTATCTTTTAATTTTTGAATAAATTATATTTCAACAATTTATCAAAATAAATAAAATAAATTAACTTAAATATAATTAATTACCTTATAAATCTAGCTAAATCCAAATTTAATACTACATCCTTAATCACCCAATTAATTGTGAATATATCAAGTATGGAAAAGTCTTGGGAAAGACCATCTTTCCATAACCTTATGAAAAGGCGGGGTTTAATTAAAATAATAAAAGGTAAAAGGTTTTAGTTGCAATATTAAAAATTTATCATGCAATGCGTAGTAGTTATAAAGTTTATAACCCGATTCATGCAACCTGAAAATTTTATTTTCATTTCTTCTAATTTGCACTTTAAACTTTGTTTTTTTCATAACTTATGGAAAAACCGTATTTCAAGAGACCGACTCATTAAGTATTTAGAAAGTAAATACAAAAAAATGTATCTTGCTATGTCTGTATTTAGGGTGTCTACAAGCCATTTTAAAGGGAATCATTCTCCCTTTGTTTTACAAGTAATGACAAAAATGAAAATTATTTATTTGTGTATTTGACTACTCCATACACTAATATTCATCCTAGATAAGAAAATAAATATATGGAGGCGTTCCCTGTTTACTCATCCCATGGTTCAATAATTATTAAAAGAGAAATTCTCATCAAAAGTTTTTTCATAAATTTATGAACAGGTGATTTTTATTTTAAATATTATAATTTTTATAAAATTTAAAAATTATATTTTAAAAGTTAAAATAAATAATAATATGTATTTGAATGTGAAATAAAAATATATAATATAAAAAATATTTTCTAAATATCTAAATTTAGTACTCCCTCCGTCCCAGCTAAAACTGCACACTTTTTGATCAAATTTCTCAAAACTTATTTGCCCATAAATTTCAACTAGTATATATGCACCAATATTTTTATGTGAGATATCGTTAAATTCCATGTATCGCATAGTTTTTAAATACAAAATTTAATATATACGTAATTAAAGTTATCGATGTTCAAATATGGTTTGAAAAAGTTGATCAAATAATGTACATATATGATTGAAACGAAAGGAATATATAATTTAATAAATGCATTGTATAAAGGTAAAAAAATAAGCATTAGTAGGAGAACCCCTCTCTTTAAAATTGTTACCACTCACCTAATCCACAAACTTACAAAAACTTATATTCCCGCTTTCACCAAACCAACAAATCCATTAGTCACATCTCACCTAACCGAATCCATAAACTTACCAGCACTCATATTTCCTCGTCCACCAAACCGACAAATAAATCAGTCATTTAAAAATAACAAACTGTGAAACTCAGTCCTTCTGATCCCCTTATTAATATATTAAACCAAACTTTGAGCTACCGTATACAATGACGTACGCTCCCCTTCATCAAATTATGACATACTTTTGAATTAATTTTCTCATTACAGCGCTAATAATTTTAATGTATTTTTCAATTAATTTTAAAATTTAAAAAGTACATACTATATAGAATCTAATAATATTTCATATAATAATAATAAAATTTAGAGTGCTAAAATGAGTCTGACTTTAGGTTAAAAGTCCCAATATAATCTTTCAATATTAAAAAGTGCTAAAATAACCCTTCACTCTACTGATTTTTTAGTCAACCGTTTGATGGCCGAATTCTGTTGAAAAAACTATTTTTCCCTTTTCAGAAAAAAGAAAAAATCAAATTCTATTTTCCTTACTCTGTTTCATTTTCCTTCCTCTGTTTCTTTGCCGTTGCCTTTTTCTTCCTCCGTTTCATTTTTTTCCGCCACTTTCTGTTTCATTTCTTCTTCCTCCTTTGTTTCCTTTCTTCCTCCTCCGTTTCCTTTCTTCCTCGAAGGTGGCAGGATGGTGGCGAGCGGGGTTTAGGGGTTGAGTCTAGGGTTTTCAATGGGGTGGCGAGGTGGCTGTCTAGGTTGAGAGGGATTTGGAGTAGCGGCGGCGGGGATAGGGCGGAGGTGGGTTTAGGTTGAGAGGGTTCAGGTCGAGGAAGAAAAACAATCACCATTTCAATTTAACAAATGGGAATCGGAGTTCGCCGAAGGGGGATCTGGGTCTCTCTGTTTCGGAAGGGGATTTGTTTGTTGTCGGGATGCCTAGGTTCAAGCATTTTGCGGCGCAGGGGAATCCCTTGTCCAGATTATGTTAGGTTCTCGTTGCAGTTGGAAGGAAATGGAAGGTCACCATACCTTTAATTCAGGATGAGTTGTACAGGTTTTTCCAAGGCCTTAAAGCATGTGCAATGATAAAGTTCTAATTTGAGACTTTTGCACTCTTTTTTTCAACAACCTCAAATTACACAACCATTTAGCATTGTCCACATCATACAGTTCCTTCCACATCATTATTGATTGGTCCCATCAATTTTTACTTATTTCTAACTCACCTAATTGTATATACTAGTATTTGTTAACTATATTAAATAAATAAAGTTGAATTATGTAATCCATAATTTCAAGGCTTAATTAATTTAGGAATTCATAACAATACACTAATGTTAAACTTACATTAATTATGTTACAAATAATATTAACAATATGAATATTTTGTTTATGAATCAAATTAGTATAATTATAGTTAATGTTTAAAAATAATTTTAATAAAAAGAAAAGAGAATGAAATGAAATGAGAAGTAAATGAAAAATACAATAAAAAAAAAGGAAGAAACAGATAAAATGTGCTGGAAGAAAGTGAATAAAGGTTTAATTTTTGGGACCCATATGTCATATGGCATGGGTCCCGCATCTTTTATTGGTCCAAAGAGGTAAAGTCTCTCCCTTGCCACGTGTTTTTTGAAATTAAAAGATGGGAATAAAGCCTCCCATTGTAGGGGTTCTTGAGTTTTTTTCTTGGGCAAAAGATATCGTTGTATATGCTCTTAGATGCTCTTTTTCCAAAGCCTTAGATGCTTTTTTTCCAAAGCCTTAGTTGCAGTTTCTCATCGCATCGTTGTAAGCATTAGATTTTTTTTTGGGGGCTGACGGGGGAGAGGAGAGGAGAGTGGTGGTGGGGTGGCGGGTGGCTTTTTTCGGCGGTGGGTTTTCAGTCATCAATTTTTTTTCTTTTGGTCAAAAGGGTATTTTAGTCATTCCATTTCTTATCATGGCAGAAATTTCATAGGTCAATGCCGGAACTATGGAGTTTGGTTATATCGGCACAAATTCTTTGAAAGCTAGGGTTATATTGACACATACAATAATTAGTTAGGGTTAAATTGACACTTTCAGAGATTGCAATGGTATATTGACACTTTCAATCTAAAGTTAGAGTTATAAATGTATGTATCCCAAAAATTTATATATTGATCACACGTGATTGAAGAAAATTGGTTGAAAAGTGTGCCAATATTTACCGAATATGGGAGGCAGTAGAGTGTTTCTGTTTGGCAGAAAAATTAAGGAGGAATATATAAATGGAGAAAAATTGGTGTAGGAAAAAGGTATAAATTATAAATAAAGACAAACTAAGTTTTGTTGTAGACCAATTAATAGTTAAACAGAGTCATTTTATGATTAATGTAATTAAGGGACTGATTTAATGTTTATTTTAATTTGTTCCAACGAGATTTTTATAATTTTAAAAATTATTTAATATGTATCACACTGTATAAATAATTATAATTTTATTTTAAAATTATTAAAATAAATATTTTTATATTGATCTAATTGCCGATGTATTAGGGGATTTTCTCACGTGAATAAGTGGAGTTCACCGGTGCCAAAGTTCTTTTTTCTTTTGAAAAAGTGAAAAAGTTCATTAGTAGAGCGTACAAAGTTATACTCCTTATAGAACCTTTACTTTTAGCACCTCCATTGATAATAAGATAAATAAATAAAGAAAAATGAAGTTAAAGTATGAAAAGTAAGTGATGGAGTTGAAATGATTTATCCTTATCCATCTTCTAATTTTTTTAAACAGTATCACATTGTAAAGGTTGAGAAAGATGTATTCCTCGTACCATAATTTATGATGAGATGGGAGAGTAATTAAAGTTCTAAATTATAATAAAAAATTCATATTATATTATATTTTTAAATAAATGTAGTTAGACCCCATCTTAATTTAAAATGGATTGATACCGTCTCACCAATTTTTGTACTCCCTCCATCCCAATATAAACTGAACAAATTCTTTTTCATGGTTTTCAAGAAACATGTTTGACCCCTAATATATTTAACTACGTATAATATTGAAAAATAAAAATTGATATTTAAAAACTACATATTACAACGAATTCAACAATATCACATACGATAATATTATTGTTTATATATCTATTCAAATATCTAGTCAAAGTTTGAAAGTGTTGACTGTCAAATAATAAGTGTGCAGCTTATACTAGTTCAGAGAGAGTATTAAAGGTTCCTCTAGTTATTTTTCTTCAAAGTAATAACTAACTAGTTATTGCTAGTGCTTGATTCATATCCATAGACCAATTGAATTTCTTTTATTTATAAGTATGAAAGTATTAATATTTTATAAATTACTTACCTAATAATAAAAAAAATAATATTTATTAAATATTTAAGTAGAATGTAAAGGCATTAAAGGCACACCCCTTGACATTGACATGAATGATTTATTGCACACTCTTATACTACAGTGAAATAGGAGTCAAGTTCGGCAAATTATATTCAAGGGGATGCGTCAAGTTTAGTATACCCAATGCTATAATATAATGTATCTCATTAAAGTCAAAGTCTTGGGAAGTTTTTCCATAATCTTATGGAGAGACGGAGTTTAATTACAATAATAAAAGGTAAAATGTGTTAGTTGTAACATTAAAATTTTATTATGCAACATGTAGTAATTATAAAATTTATAACCTGATTCATGCAACCCGAAAATTTTATCTTTATTTCTTCTAATTTACACTAACATTGTTTTTCCATGACTTATGAAAATACCGTCTTTTAAGAGACGGACTCATAATTAAATATATCATGAAATTTTTGGGGTAATTAAATCAATTAATAAAACTTTACGAAGTAAATATTAAATTAATGAATAACTATTCATGACTTGATTAATCGGAATACAGTTCTTATTGTATGTATACCATATATTAATTACTTAAGTTCATTCCACCTTTCAAATATACATCTCCCAGATTCTATATTATTATAAAATGGTAAGTGGAACTATATTAAATAGAATTTGCCTCGTTAAAACACTAGTGTTCTCCAAGAAAAAATCATGCTCACGTTTAAATTCATTACCAACCTATGTACCAAATATACAACTTATTTTTCAATATTTCTTTTGTTACATATCATTGAATGGAGAACGTCTTTTGTTAAATCTCCTAACGATAGAATTAGTTATAAAAAAATTCGTTCCGATAATTTTTATGGCCAGAATATAATTACTTACATTAAAAGATATATTTCAGAAAATTATAAAATCGTTGGAATAATTAGAAACAAACATCAAATCATTTTGTTAGTTATGTTAATTATAAAATGATTTCACCTAACGGCTAGTCAGTATAAAATAATACTCCGTGCATTCGTTGAGATTGATAATATTCCTTAATACTATGACATGTTTCTCTCTGTAGTTACTAATAACTGAGGAATGTATGGTGCAGGAGATAATCCAGGAGCTTGGTGCAACTCGCATTGTGGTTCCCGGAATTTTTCCGCTGGGCTGTTTTCCTGTTAGTTTGGTTTTATTCCCTGAAACATATACAAGCGCTGACGAGTTCGATGAATATGGATGCTCAAAAAGTTACAATAACCTGATCAGCGACATGAATACTCAGCTGCAAAATGGTTTGGCTTCTCTTCAATTGGAATTTCCAGATGCAACCATCGCATATGCCGACCTCTCCCAGGCTTTGTTTTCTGTTCTTGCTCGTGCACCTGCTCTGGGTAAGATTAGTATTCCATCTGTCCCGTTTTAAACTGCAAACTTTAGTTTTCGCTTGAAAAATGTTTGATCTTTAATAGTATTTTTTTTATTAAGTATATATAATTAAAACTCGTGAAAAAGTTGATGTTTTAAAAACATATGTTTTAATGAATCTAAAAAGGTACTCCCTCTATTTCATTTTAAACTGCACCCTTTAACTCTCATCAATTGACACAGAAGATGTTTGATCCTTATGTTTTTTTAAGGGAAAATTAAAACTTCTAAAAAGTTGATATTTTTTAATTTTGAAAAGTTGAAAATTATTTATTTTTAAGGGAGTATTATAAGGAATATAACAGGGTATCACTCAGTAGTATTCATACTTAAATACTCATTCAATTTTATGGTCAAAGTTAAGAAGTTTTTATTAAATGAATCGTTAACTTGCAGTTTGAGACAGTGTTTATACTCACACACCTATTCAATTTCATAGTTAAAGTTAATTTTTTTATTGAATGATGAATAGTTAATTATAGTTTGAAATGAGACGGAGGAAGTATCTGAATTTTTTTCCCATTTGGGTAGAAACGAAATAGACCAAACATATGCCATGTATTTTACCAGGTTTCAATACGGGATCAACACTACTAAAAGCTTGTTGTGGGAGGGGTGGCCAGTACAACTACGATACAGTTTTTGGAGGGAAAAACACGTGCGGAGCTGCTGGAGTTCCTGCTTGTCCAGATCCGAAGCGTTACATACATTGGGATGGCATTCACCTCACTCAACAAGCTTACTATCGAATCTCCGAAATCCTGACGCCTACAATCCTCTCAAAACTCACTTGCTAATTGCTACATATAGAGAGGCATATAACCTGATTTCTCTAAACTAATTCTACTTCTTCCTTCGATTTTCAGTTTCCATCTTTTTGTTTGAGAGTGGGATTGAGACAGCTTATTTTAATTTTTTGTTTTTGGATGCTTGCGTTATTAATTGAGTGTGAAATTTATTTTTATACATTATTGTATCTTTCAACCGATGCATGCTAGCAGTGGCATGGCTAGTATAAGTAGAAATGGTGATGATGCGCAATATTGATTTTTAGAAAACAACATAATGAATTGGTGATTTGTATTTAAAATAATGGATAGCATCGGTTCATATTACAATGAACCGATGCTGGATGTGCATTGTTTTCATAATACAATGAACCGATGCTAGATGTGCATTAATTAAATGCTCATCGACCCACTTTTTTGCGGGTAAAATCTTGGGGGATTGATTGTTTGGGTAGATTAATGCTTTTTTTTGGAGGAAAAAGATATTGATTGCACTCCAATGAAGATCATAAAAGCTGGAAACATTAGTTTGATTAACATTTAACAATGATAGATCTTGGTTGATATTATTTTGTTATATATTTAATTTCTTGGTAGGTTTATGAGAATGTGTATTGAATTAATGAAATGCATGAATTAATGTTTTTGGTGAAAATGTTGATGTAGTTGATGCTATGTTTATGATTGTGATATTGTAGAGTGTGGTTTTTCATTTATTATTGATTCATATGAATATGATTTACCCTTGTGTAAGGGGGAGGGCGATTAAAGGCTGTTATATCGGACAATAAAAGACACTTTCAATGTGCCTTCTCTGGCCCTGCCTTCCATCGTCCATCAATAGAAGGGGTTCCAAAAACCGCCTTTAAAATCGCCAACGAAGGCAGTTAAATACCTCTTTTCGAAAGACACTAAAATCGCCTTCTATTGTTTCCGAGTTTGGAAAATTCCAGCATCCCTCGTGCCGAAATTGCTATTTCCGGACTCGAAAATCAAGAGTTTCCGAACTCGGAAATGGCATATCTGCTCTTCACTAATACCTTATTTGTTTTCGAGCTCTTGTTTACTTTCCGTTCCCATTATGTAAAATGATTGCTACAATTTTGCCCAAATGAGAATTATTTCCGATCTCGGAATTATGTCGTGCATTAAGTTTCCGATCTCGGAATTAGTGATCGTCACTATGTGTATTATAATCAAAAGTTTCTGAGCTCGAAAACATTTTCTGTTTTTTGGTCTATACATAATTCTATTTCATTTCTCCGGCGCAAAAAATGGCCTCAAACCACAGCAACAAATATAGATTAATACATGATAATGTCTTGCATATTCACAATAATCTATAGATAATGCTAACCAAACAATAATCTATAGATAGGAATAGGAAACACTAGGAATCTATTCCAATAGTCCTAAGCTACACTATTTTTCTAAATTATTTGTAGGATTTCCTAGAGATGCTGACCGACTAAGTATGAGATGGCAGGCCAAATTATTCCGAACAATGTTGATGTCATCTTGGGAGTTGGGCTTTGATTCATTCTAGAACCAATAACAATTTTTAGCAAATACAAGAAAGTTTAATTACATTGCTTCCTAGAAATAATTGTACATATACCTTGTCAATTTGGAGTGATTCATCTTTGACCTCTTGAATGAACTCAGTTGCGTATAACATGGCGTAAAAACCGCACTCGCAAGTTTGCGACAACTTTTTGTACTGATTGAAATTACCATGAAATCAATAATTAAATTATAATATCCACTAAGCATTGTCAATAGAAAAAATAATGTTCATAATCCACCTTGAGTTTGACCACCTCAGAATTAAATGTATCTGGGTCGCTATTGTCCTTCAACACCAATTCCAAAATCTCGACAAATATGTCCGACAGTTGGAAGTGCAGGGGATCCATCCAATACATGCGGCTGTCGGCATGGACAATCAAAATCAGTCTCCAATGGTCCCTGTATAAGAAAATGTAATTTATCAACGAAATTAGTGTTTTGTTGACGGTAATGTAATCGAACAAACTTAGTATAACCGTTCAATGTATGGTGCAATGAAAAGCTCCTTATCCTTTCGCCCTAGTCTCTAACGAATGTAGTCGATACTCTCTGTTTTAGCACAACCAATTTCTTGAATCGACACCGGGCACATGTACCCAATCCATCTTTTCTTTTGATTATGGGTGAAATACATGACCTACGAAATGTCATTTGTTTTATGGTGTATTGAAGTGAATGTAATAGTGAATTCAACTAAAAACTATATAAATAACTCAGAAGGTGTAGATGAACATGATCATTTGATTAACTTGCTCACATCTCCAAAAATCTTCAAAATCACTCCAAAATGCCATGATCTCCCGTTTGCATCCGAACACACAGTTATTTCCCAAGAATGAGTATGTTGAGCCTTGATCATGCGATTGTAGCCAATTGTATAGGACACACACGAAGTGTGGTGTGTGTCGAAGGACTTGTGCCCTTGCAATTGGAGATCTAACCTTCATGGGAGTTGTTGGGCCCATTTTAGGTGTTGGTTTGACGGGTCATTGTGTTGTTTTCACCTGGTTTAGGTGATGCAAGCCTTGTTTCCTTCAAGTGTTGATCCGTTACAGGATCGGCATCAATAAGTCTACGCGACCAAAGTAGAAACTCGTGAGGGACCAAAGTAGAAATTTGTCTGCGATTGGCAAAGGGGTGCCCATCACCAATGGATCCCCCGGTTAAACCATAGAAATACCCTAAGCAATAGGCATAGAGTGATGGTGTTTCATCATCTGATGTAGAACTCTATTGGCCACGTGTAGTGGTTGACCACCTATGCTTTGGTCAATATATAGCTCACATTGGAGTGATTTCTATATATATTCAGAACCAACTATGTGTTAACGTACAAATTTATTACATTTCTAATATCACAAGGGGAAGAAATTTAAATATATACCTTATTATCGGTATATTGTAAGGCATTGTTGACATTTTCATGTTTGAACAATTGTGACTCAATTCTTGCAACCGGATTCTTGTGAACAATAGCCTCTCGATTCACCTCAATCTCCCAGGGGAATAACGTGATTCCTTGGATGGCGGGGTCCAATCTGGCATCAAATCATCTAAGTTGTCCAAAAGAATAAGGCCGGTGTGTTGGATCAACCTACGAATGAGGATGTCTTGTTTCTCAATTCATTTGTCTTGAAGAAGATTTTTTTGTGCAGGATGCAGACTCTGGAGGGTTCAACACTGATGTATGACTTCACAATGCCGAACGTGCTTTAATAAATATATCATTCCTTTTATTAAACACAAAAACCCTAAATGGATACCATAATTAATGTTAGCCTAGAATTTCCAACCAAAACCCTAATCCATACACAAATTAACTAGAATAACCTACTCACTTGACATGAATCTCTTAAATATAAAAACTCATTCTAAAAAACCAAAAGGAAGCCACAAAAAACTCTAGGGTTTTTAGTCATGCAATGTGAATCATTTGTTGCTTATTGTTAGAGGACAAACCTTCTCCTCAAAAAAAGTTTAACCCTTATTGACCATAATATCATCTACTTTAATGCAAAATTCCCAACAACATAGCAAAACCAAAAAACTGGGTAGATGAAATTAAATAGATGATAATATGGATGAAAAACTAGATAAAAACATCCCTTGTATGATTTGAAGATGAGATCTTGGTGTTTAGATGAGGAAGAATTGAGGTAGAGGGTTTGTGGATTTTTGGAAGTGAAATTTTGGGTATTTTTGCGCTGGATTTCAAATGGGAAATAAATGTCTGTTTGAAACCCTTTTGACCGTATTTTTTTCTCGGTTTAAGTAATTTCCGAACTTGAAAACTTTGTAGCAAGAATTTCCAAACTCAGAAAGTGTTCACATCTCTGGATATGAAGTCAAGAGAAGTTTCCGAGTTTGAAAACTTTCTCAGTATATAAAAAAACAAGCACATTCCACAAACCCTAAATTCAAACTATTTGAAATCACAAATTTCTTCCCTCCAAAAAGTAACAAGGAGCCAAAAGAGCTAGGCCTCTAAGTCAAAGGCGAGCGACCGAAGCCATCGCCCCATCACGGAGATTGGGAAATCAAAGAAGTTCTTCAACGATCATGCCGAGGAAAGGTATGTGGCTTTTTCACATAGATTTTTTAATTCCAAGAGTATATTATAATTGAGTGCAAGTGTTTTAGGGGGTCGACTATTTGCTAGTCCATTTTAAAACACAACATCTAGTGAAACTACTTTGCATTGGGGAACCAGTACATGTGGATGGGGTGATCCAATTTTATGCTAACTTGGGTAAAAGTAGTAATAATCGAGACATAACAAAGGTGAATGGTAAAGTACTCAATGTGACTTTGTATAGCATAAATGAAGCCCTAAGATACCCCTACACCTCCCCGAAAAAACTAAGACCCGATGATCCTCAAGGTCCCCTAGAAATTTACCACACCTATAGTTGGTCGGAAGTGAGCGAGGCGACCCCCCTATGCCCCATTGCCATGACGAAGAAATATTTTAAAAGGTTCGGTAGTGATGCGGGTAAAACCGAGTTCTATGACATTAGTATGTTGACCATCGAGCAACGTATAGTGTACGAGTAAATTTACTTGAACGTCTTGCCAACGGGTGGCCACAATTGCGAGCCGACGATAGGAAACTTGATGCTCTTATACTATGTCATGGAGAGGGTAAAAATAAACCCGGGGTTCACCATCATCTCTTTCATGCGCAAGGCTGCCAACACAAAGAAGAAAGAACTCCCATACGGCGCTTTGATCATCACCATGCTGAAGAAGATGGAGGTGGAAACAATGGATCGGGGCCTACGCATGGATTATTATAATGAAGCTTAGTTCCAACATAAATAGCTTCAACTACATGTCAATGGGAAATGGGAGCACAAATAGTTCCTAGTTAACAAGCCAAAGGAGCGAAGAGGGCTCGCGAGGCGGAACTAGACAGAGTGGAGGTTTCAAACTCCAGTGAGTAATCCATCGTTATTTGAAATTATTTTATTTACATTATTTATATGTTGTGTTGATGTAGTCTAATAATTATTGTATCATAAATGTCAATTATACACAGGTTCGTAGACCGGCTGGAAGGCCAGGCTGAGCAAGTGTTTTGATTGCTTGCGTGCAAACGTGACTTAAGGTAATGCAATAATTATTTACCAAAAATACAATTAAAATAAAATCTATATTCTAATAATAAGTAATATTTATTTTTAGAAAACAACATAATAAATCAGTGATTTCTATTTAAAGTAATGGATAGCACCAGTTATTACAATGAATCGATGTTGGATGTGCATTTTTTTCATAATACAATGAACCGATGCTAGATGTGTATTAATTAAATGCTCATCAACCCACATTTTTACGGGCAAAAGTTTGGGGGTTTGATTGTTTGGGTAGATTAATGCTTTTTTTTGAGGAAAATGATATTGATTGCACTCCAATGAAAACCATAAAAGCTGGTAACATTAGTTTAATTAACATTTAACAATGATAGATTGTGGTTGATATTATTTAGATATATATATTTAATTTCTTGGCAGATTTATGAGAATGTGTATTGAATAAAATGCATGGAATTATTGTTTTTGGTGAAAATGTTGATAATGTTGATGTAGTTGATGCCATGTTTATGATTGTGATATTTTAGAGTGTTGTTTTCATTTAGTTTTGATTCATATGAATATGATTTACTCTGTAATGGAATGAGTTCTAGCATAAAAGTATAGATTTTGTGGAACTATTATGGTGAAATTTAATAGTGAATGATGTGGCTTTAATGTACAGACCAAATCACTAATTACTTTCCTTGAAATGTGCAACTAATCATGGATATAATAATCTTTTCATTAATGCCACATCATTCGGTATTCAATTTCATTATGATTTTTCACTATGAATACCATTACTCTATTTTCATATCCATAAATTTATTGAGATGTATCGTGCCATAGAGAGGTGTAACCATGAGTACGATAACATTATTAGGGTGAGCGGTGAATTTGTTGGTTTTGTTGATGAGTTTTTTTAATATGCCTTTGGTTGTGAAAAGCAAATTGGAACCACACTAGTGATAATGACTTGTTGAAATTTCATTTGTACAAGAGAGGGTTCTCGAAAAATTATTTGGTGTGGACTTTTCATGGTGAAAAAGCATCTCCGGATATAGTAATTGGTAGTAATGGTGAGTGTTTTGGAGACACAAATTTGGACGACATGTGTGAGGAAGTAGTAGATGTGATATGAATCTCCTTGCGAAGACTCTGGGTTGCGGAAAATCAGATCTTTATTTATTTGAGGATTTCGCCCAACTCAAATAAATGCACGAATCGCAGCGTCTAGCCCGCAGGGTACACTCAACTCGACTTATAAGCATCTAG
>JAULKM010028705.1:0-13775 GCA_032355605.1 Rubia tinctorum | reverse complement strand
GACCCCGACTTGCCAACTATCTACTTAGTTGTATTTAGTAAGCATATTGGGCTTAAAAATAGTATCTTTGATAGGTATGACGACGACCTCCCAAATCCATGACCAATTATCCTAAAATTTCTTCAATCTCAGAGTCGGTCTTCTCACAGTCAACATCTTCTTCCTCAGCGTGTTCAGTCTCTGTCTCACCGTCCTTCGAATACTCGGGATTGAAGTTGGGCATATTTTCATCATCTCTAAGAACAATATGTACTCCAGTCACTTCGATCAATTTTTCATGCCTAGCTTCGGCTGCGGCTAGTTCTAAAATTGTGGCCCTGACTTCATTTCGAAGACATGCCGAGTATCTTTTGAAGGTACTCATCCATATACCTCGGCTACCTGCAAAATACAACAAACAGTTGTTAAAAACATATTAAGGGAAGTTAAAAAAGGGAATACATTTATAATTGAAAAACTTTCAATACTCATGAGATGAAGATGCCTCTGCCTTCCCCATCGTGGCTTCCCTCCCTCTCTTTGCTACCCTAGCGGACGACCCGGGAATTGTGCATTGCATATAACACCGTCTTTGTTCAAGCGCAAATGCTTGTGGTCGAACCAGGCCTCATCATAGTATTCTAACTGCAATGGTTTGTCGATGGACACAACCTTCCACTTCTTGATCAACGTCATGATCAAGCCACCATACAGAAGATCTTTCTTCTTACCCACCGCAACCTTCAACATATACATTAAAATCGTATAGCCCGGGTTAAGCTTCACACCCTCCATCACGTAGTAGAATAACAAGAGGTTTCCTATTGTAGGTTCAGATGCATGGCTCCCGATGGTAGGACATTTTGGCGAATCCACTCATAAACCAACCTATCCTCAACAGAAAACACCCCAACATCGCAGCTCTATGTCTGCTCGGGTGCCGATCCCGACCTATTGAAATATATTTTTTACCCATAGAAACCCGGCACAACGGGGTTAACTCTGTAACCCCGGGCCAATTATTTTGATGGAAAATTTCTATATGTCCACCCTTATAGACATGCTTCAATTTAGTAGGGTTAGTCTACTCACAACCTAGGGCATTATTTATTGAAAACTTTGTAACCAGTATTGTCACACCATTTACGATTGTCTGGTCCTTATTACTACTACACTTCCTAAATTAGCATAAAATTAAAGGACCTCATCTTAGTGGATGGGTTCATCTAAAAGGAGTAACTTGTTAAAATATTATGCCTCAAATTTGCTAATCAAATACCCTAGACCTAGTGGCATGACATCCAATGACTGAATAACTTTTGGGTTAGTGCATTTTCTGTGATTGAATGCCACATACCTTTGCTCCGCACCCGGATTGAAGAATATTTATGCGGGTTTGGGTTGGTCCTCAGTTGGTTGTGGTATACTTGACGCATTCCCACATCCACCACTCGATTTACCGCCGCGATATCTAGGACCCATTGGCTAGTTGGTAAGGAGAAGAATGTATAAGGGTTACTAGTTCGCAAATGTAGGGGAAATTGGAATTTGTGTATTTAAGGTTTTGAATTGGTTATGAAATCCAATCCCAATTTTTTTATATATATAGGAGATTGAGTTCCGAGATCAGAACCAAGTTTGTCGTATTTCTTGAAGAAAAGATGTAGCTCTACATTCGGAATAATTTCTCCGATAATTGTTCCGAGTTCGTAATACATTTCCTGGCTTCATAAAAATAGGGCAACAAAGGCGGTTTTCAAATAAATAATTAATATCCATTTCTTTTGAGCGTGAGTTTCCTCGCATTTTTTCCTCCAAAACCCACTTAACACCTTTATCTTCGAAATTCTTCTCAAATCTCTCATAGATTCTCACTCACATTGCAAAATGTTCTAAAGCAAAATGGTCTACCTAGATCATTTCAACATCTAGTCCCCATCTATTGATGGAAAGGTAAAACTAAAAGTGTTGGTGTTGTTTTATTTATGTGATTAGCTTATGAATCACAAACCCTTTTTAGTGTTCTTCCTAACATATATGTAGATGGTGCGTGATATTATGATCCACTTATAGTTTCCTATTATGTAATGTCTTCTATTGTGTTATAGTGATTTCTAAGTGGAATACATCGATTGTATATCGGTACTATGATGTCAAGGAAAAGGAATCGAGAAGAATCAATGCATTTGCTCGAGGGACTCTCCGATACAACCGATGATGAAGATGATGAAGAAGAGGGATCGGCGGAGGTCGTCATGGCTAGGACACACTATAGAACTTTAGAATGTAGAATGGAAAGGAATGAGTCAACATTGTTAACATTTTACCAATGGGAAAAAATGTTTGTTCGTAGAGCTTGCTAAGTGGTCGAATTTGGTAGGCAAAGTGGGCAGGACAAGGGTAGACATCAAGTACGATAACTGGCATGAGGTCCCTGAAGACTACAAAGATGTTCTTTGGACGGAATGCAAGGTACCCACTAGCATTTCTTACTTTGCTTATGCTTCACCGTTATCCTTACATCTAGTGTTCATATAAATTGAGGTACATGTATTTGATCTTGATTTTGTATAATTTTTATAGACGCCATTAGAGATTGATTTTTTGGATTTGGATGATTTGAAGAAGAATGAAATGGCCATGATGTCAAAGAGTTGGAGAAAACACAAGTACACTTAGTCTATAGATTACATATTCTCTAGCACAAAGGGTGATCGTCCATGGTTGACCTATACACATATTTAACCGGATAATTTTGGAATTCGTAAGATGAGAACCTTGGATAATGAAGAAAATGTAAGTGATTTAAATTATTTTTTATTTTTCTCTAGATATTAATTTCGTTGTAACATCCAAAAAACTGGGGTACAAGGGCAGAAAAACAAAGTAATAAATTGAAAAACAAAACACCTCATTGTAATAGCCGCGGTGGATATGGATTAGCGGCCTTCGAAATAGTGAAAGAACGTTTCAAAAGGGATGTTCAAATTACCATTGATGGGGGGATGAGTGAGGAAGATGGGAGGTCGGAAGTCACTCTGATTGATGTTTAGGAGATAGATAGGTGTGATATCTTCTTGAAGAGTAGACAAAAAAAGGTGGGTACGATAAACCTTCGATTGTTGAAGTCGGGGAACGAGTGGTAAGTCTTCATTTATTCATTCTAATTAAATGGGTGTTATATATTATCTAATTACTATTCATGGAACAGTGTTTCGTGTGTAGGAAAATTTAAAGCAAGACCAATTGGAGGGCCAATTCATTCCATCAGGTAAGCATGATATCTTTCATTAGACTGCAAAGAAACCTAACGATTCTGGGCATGCCAGAGAAGTGGGATCATTTTTTCCCAAATAGAGACATTTAGGATAGTTCGAACCTACGATTGGGATAAACCATCCAGAGTCCATGTGTTGCAAAAGGAAGCCCTCGTTAGAGACAAGCGGATAGAGCAACACGAATTGTTAATTTGAAAGTTGGTTGAGCACATGGGGGTCCCTTTACCCAAGAACTTGGATGAACTTAGACCTGGTTGAAGGCCACCATCTAGAGGGTCACGAAACTCGCCCGGAGAAGTGGAGATGAACCAAAAACCCATTATTCATCCCCCGCCGCATGAAGAAGATAACATTGTCAATGCCATTGTGTCGTCCGTCAAATTAAATTATTTCATTCATATGTATTATATTAAAATTTTATTTTACAATATTTATGTTCTCCCTCACATTGCAGACATTTCATTTGTGTGAGCTATACATTGATCGAGGTGACAAGGGTAGGCCACTACACGTTGCGGACGGAATTCTACACAAGTCGATGGAAATTGCTTATGCCATTTGTAGAGTTTCAATGGAAAACTCAAAGGTCGTCAAATCCATATTACCAATTGCGGGAGGCAACTAAAAACTAGTGGGATCTATACGGAGAATGTTCCTTCTATGGCCTCATCACCTCATTTACACAGACCTGATCAAATATCGTCATTTGAAGGAGACACGAATGACAACTTTTAATCCAATCATTGAGGCGGAAAAGAATACGAAACCCCCTATCACCTGGATACAGGTTATTAAGGAGTCACCGCATTTCGTGAGGGTCATATATGATTTCATGGTCAAATACCAAAGGAACTCAACTTACTTATTCTCGGGTAATGAATGTGTGTTCAGTCAGAAGTGAGAAATCAACGCATCATGGGCTAACTTTGAAGAGACCTGTGGAAGTGTGACCAAGTGAACTTGAAAATAATGTCTCTATACTTATTGTAAGTAGTTTATCATTTTGCTTTGTGCAAGTTATTAATAATTCATGATCATTTTTCCCAATTGATGACATCCAATTCCATTTCAAATGTAAATGTATTATTTCGCTAACCAAAAGAACAAGGGTTGGATAGGGTACTTGTGCTCGATGTTTACTCCAGAAATTGGGTGTACTGTTCAAGAGATGGTGTACTACATTTGCAAACGTCTTCGATGAATGGATAAAAAATTATTCATTTCGCTATACATTGAAAGGTGATGGATACACACTCATGTCATTAAAACTAATACATTAATATATTATTTTTTATATTTTTCTCCAATGATGTAGGGACCATTGGAGATTAACATTTATTATCCCCTACAAGAAGCACGTTTATTAGATGGATCCTCTTCACTACCAACCTTTCGATGTATTCGTTAAATATTGGGTGACTCTATCAAAGGTCGGTAGAATAATGGTGATGAGGGATTGGAACTAATACAAATCAAGGTGTGATTATATTTTCATGTCGCGAAATTCTATTTAGGCATCCATTATTATAATTATATGTTACTAATCTAAATTGTATTTATTAGTACAAGAAACAGGAAAATGCAATGCGGCCATTACATAATGTTATACGCAGCAGAGTGTGTCACACATGTGCGTGAGGATTACCTAGAGATCAATGAAGTGAGTTTTTAAGATAAATATTTTGAGTATGTTCTTAAGAAATGTAACATGTCGTCAACTTTGGTTGTTTCATAGATTTTTCCAAAATTTCTCAAGCCTTATTCACAAGATGACATCAATAGTTCTAGAAATTGCTTATTAGGTATCTCGTGTACTTCCCCCTCCTCTTTAATTGGGAATCCCAATGTGGTATTATCAGAGACTGGTATTTGATGACATTGTTGTGCGGAATAGATTTTTGATGGCTTTTATTCTTGTCTATAGATTGTTTCTTTGTTAGTGTAGTCTACAAATTCTTGATATCTAGTGCCAACATCTCTTGTATTTGTTTGAAGATGCTTTTGAAAAGCCGGTTCATAATAAAATTGGAAAATTTTACCATCATGTCCAATCTGAGTTCCGATGGAGGAACTAGAATCTGTCCATATATAAATATTATACATAGATCTGATTTCATGTTCCTCCATCGGGATATGAAGAGCAAAAATAGTTTCGGACTCGGAACTGTTTCGCGAGAAATTGCATCCCATGCGTCAATATACCAGTGCGATTCCAAAATTGATCCCTGATGGAGGAACAATTGTTGAAGACCTGACACTGTTCCGAGTTTGTAATAGCATTTCAGCTGCTACTGTATGACCCATAGTTTCACACTCGGAACTAAAAAATTGGAACCATTAACATTACATGATGGTCTGATAATCAGTTCCACTCAGAACTGCTCCTAAAGTCTGACTGTCGGAGTAAAAGTTCCGAGATCAAAACTAATCAAAGGCGGTTCCATAAAAGGACTTCAGGCAGTTGATAACTGCCTTTGTCCTATTCATTTAAATACGGTTCCCGAAACCGCCTTTGATCGCAGAGGATCAAAGACACGACCAGAGAAGCCACTCCAAAAATGTCTTATCTGTTCCAAAGGGACCGCCTTTAATAGGCCTTGTTTCCACTAGTGCACACTCCAAAGAACACCCAGTTGCACTACCATCACCATCATAAAATTCAAAACCACCTAAATCGCACGTTCATAAACCACATGTAGTCTGAAAAACTATATTGGGTACCATCAATACGGTCCCATAATGTTGAGTTATCCGTATCAAGAAATTACTTGAACCTCTTTATCAAAGCGATGTATAAAATAATGATGTAATGTTGAGATTGTATTCATGCTTTGGGGTACATTATATATAGTTTTACAAGAGTCCAAAGTAAATAAGGAAAAAAGATATTGATATAAATACAATTAAGATTCACAAAATATTCTAATTCCTCAATACTCATCCTAAAGTTAGAGCATGGAGATGAAGAATGCCCAACTTTCCAAGCAGTAGATGAAACTGGTTATATCCAAGAGCTTTCGTAAACATGTCTGCATGCTGATCAGAAGTGTAGATATGATGAGTAACAATAGTACCTAACTGTACCAAATATTTGACATAATGACAGTCAACCTCGATGTGCTTTGTGCGCTCATAGAAGACAGGATTAGCAGCAATATGAAGAGCAGATTGACTATCACAAAATAATCGTATGAGATCATAATGCACAAATCCTAAGTCCCGAAGCAACGACTTAAGCCATAATAACTTACAATAAGTAACTTTCATAGCACGATACAGAACAATAAACTGTAGGTGGTTTCTTGGTCTTCCATGAAACCCGAGAATTACCTATCTTCACCAAATAACAAGAAAGGGAACATCATGTGATATGACAAGCGGCCTAATCAGAATCGCAGTAAGCTGTCAAATGTAAATAACTACGTGTAGGGAGAAATAAACCCTTACCAGGATGACTCTTCAAGTAGTGGAGAACCCTCAATGCAGCTTGCTAGTGAGGAAAACAAGGATACTTCATAAACTGAGCAAGTGTAAGAACCAAATAACTAAGCTCTGGATGTGTAATGGTAGGGTAAATGAGACAGCCAACTAGATGCCGATAGTGCTCTAGATTCTCGTAAAGTGGCCCTCAACATGCGTAAGATCATGTTGTTGCTCCATTGGAAAATCTTTCAGTTTTGCAGCCAACAAACCAGAATCTGATAAAATATCAAGGGCATATTTCCTTTGTGAAAGAAACATCCCATGCGGTCTTCTAGCGATATCTATATCCAAGAAATACTTATGTGCACCAAGGTCCTTCATGTGAAAAAAAGAGCTCAAGTATTTCTTGAATTCAGAGATAAGCTACGAAGAATTACCAGCAATCACCAAATCATCAACATAAACCAGCATATGCAAGGAAACTAAACGACAGGAGTAAACAAAAAGAGAATAATTAGCCTTACTCTGAACAAAGCCAAATGCGCGTAGAGCCTGAGCCAACTTTGCAAACCAGTTGCGAGGAGCTTTCCGCAATCTGAAAAGAGATTTCTGAATCCAACAAATCATGCTGGAGGGCGCAGTATAGCCAGGATGAGGACGCATGAACACCTCTTTGTGAAGATCACCATGTAAAAAAGCATTGTGAACATCCATCTGATGAAGTTCTCAACCCCGAATGATTGCAACAGATAGAAACAGGAAAACAAAACTCATCTATGCAATAGGAGAAAATGTCTCAATAAAGTTTGTGCCCTCAATCTGGCAATTACCCAGAACCACCAGACGAGCTTTGTGTCATTCAATAGTACCATTAGCCTTGAACTTGGTACGATGAACCAATTTACATCCAATTGCAATCTTATCCGGAGGAAGAGTAGCCATAGTCCAAGTACCATTGCGCTCAAGAGTAGTAAATTCATCACCCACAGCATCACGCCAATGAGCATGCTTTAACGCCTCAGAATATGTGGTAGGATCTGCACTAGATGTTACTAAAGAATTTATCGCAATTTACAAAATCAGTTAAAGAATAGAAAACACCTGAGGATAGTGATCGCGCAAGAGTGATCTTAGCAGTCGGAGCGGGGTTTAGCAGCAGAGCAGACAAAATCATTCAGGTATGCAGTAAGTAACCGATCTCAGTTACAATGCCAGGCAGAGGGCAGCTCTACCACAGGAGAAGCCGGCGGCAGAACCTGAGCTCGCGACGACATCAGAGTCACTGGATCATACATCTGGTTAGCAATCGAAGGCGACACCATTTCCTCAAGAAAAGCAATCAGCGGAGTCACCAACGTCAGATCTGGAAGCGTCGGATAAGGCGTCAGATCCAATGTCAGAATCGACACTGGGTCGAGCCGGGCCTAGGGAGTGAACAATGGTTCTGACGCAAAAGTAGAAGCCGACGGTGGCTGAGGGGAAGCCGGAAAATGAGTGATCACCTGCGGTAAGGTGGTTGCACTGTGGGTTGTTTAAGACGAATCTTGCATGGAGTAGTCGGCAAGGCAGGTATCTTTGAGACTGTGCAGGTACAGATGGCATAACAAATGGAAACTGGTCTTCATAAAAATCATCATCACGATTTCTGAAGAATCATAAAGGCAATAACCTTTCTTTCCAGCAGGATACCCAAGAAAAACAAACTGTCGACTTCTTGGAGCAAACTTGTCACGATATCTAGGAATGTAGGAGGCATAACACAAGTACCCAAAAACTTTTAGAACCTTGTAGTTTAAAGTGCGTCGGTGGAGTAACTCAAATGGTGTGCGATCGTTGAGTTACTCTGTCGGTGTCCGGTTACTCGAATATGCAGCAGTGAGAACACATTCTTCCCAAAATCAATAAGCAGATTAGCTTGAAAATGCAAAGCACGAGACACATTCAACAAATGACGATGCTTTCATTCTACATGCCCATTCTGTTGTGGTGTATCAACCATAGATGTCTCAAAGATAATCCCAGATTCAGCAAAGTAAGACCACAAAGGTAGAAATTATGTACCATTATCAGCATGAACATGAAAAATATAGCCCCCAAATTGTGTCTTGATTAAAGAACAAAATTCTATTAAATCTAGATGCTACATCAAACTTAGCCACTAATAAATAAACCCAAACAACTCAGGAATAATCATCAACTATAGTTAAAAATAATAATATGCACCAATAGAAGAAGGTGAACTATAAGACCCCCAAACATGACAATGCATTAATTCAAATAAAGAAGTAGCATTTGAAAAAATCAAAGGAAAACTATGTCTAGTATGTGTTTGTACTATGACATACAAAGCATGGAACATAAGTATTATTTGTGCTAAAATCAAGAGTAGAAACAAAAGACCACACCGTAGAGAATGGATACATAAGACGCTAATGTCATGAATCAAAATAAAATGCATAAACTGAAGCAACTATCTGAACCGACTACGGGACAGGAGACCAAACACGTGTATCCAGCAGAAGAACCCAGAAAACTCCCCTTTGCTGTTCACCCATGCTAATCACAAACCTCGTACTGATTTTCTTTAAAATGCAATAATTTTCAGTAAACAAATCTAGACATTTTATAGCAGATAACAATCTAGATCATGATAATAAAGGCCATTTCAAGGTAGGGATATATAGCATAAGTTTAAGGATAACATCTCCAAAATGTATAAACCTATAATGTGTTGCAGATGATACAAATCTGTCAGGTAATGTCACATTAACAAAATCATCTGCAACAGTAATATCAGTAAGAAAACCCTTGTCACTGATCATGTGATATAGGCTCCCAAATCAAGAATTTAGGGTAAAGTAAGCTTACCTAACCCAAGTTCATAGATAGAATTAAATGATTAAATAATTTAAGGGTCGTACTCCATTGGACGCCAGACAGAGTAGGACTAAACTCAGACCGGGAAGGGACGCCGGATGGAGCATCTGTCGCATAACAGTGCGGAGACATTACGGCGCCAGCGAATAGAGGCTGAGGGACGCAGACCAAGGCGGCGGCGGCGGCGGCGGCGACGGCTGGAACGCGTGGACCAGTGATGGATGGCTGAGCTGGCACCATTTTCTTTGTGGCGTTGGCTCTGTCCCTCATCTCTGTGAACTAGTTTGAATAGCCTGTGAGCTTGAAACAGGTAGCTTTGTCATGACCCATACGTACCGATGAGATTCATTCTATTAGCTTAAGTGATAGCAATTGTTGAAGAACCCGGAGGTGGTGGGTGTCGTACAGAATATGCCATAAACTCAGTGTAAGGCTCGCGAGACCGATTGATGGCTTTGTGATTCTTCTCCTGAGCAACAAGAGCATATACACCCATGAAAGGTGGTAGTGGATCATGATGTTAGATCGCAAGGTGTGATAACCTTCATCTAGACCAAGGAGAAATTGATAGATCAGATATTTCTCACGTTCCAGGTTGGCGTTAGCAGCATGGTTGCACGTGCATAGTGGTTTGCAAGTTTCACAAGGGAAAACTAAAGAAGGCCGATGAGAGTTGTAATCATCAAACAGTTTCTTCAATTTTCCAAAATAAATGGCAATAGTCTGACCATTCTACCGACAATTCTGTATCATCACGCATCTGCAGAATTTTTGGATCATTACCAAGAGTAAATCATGCTTTAATATCATCCCACAATCCCTTAACTATGGTAAAATAACTAGTAGAAGAACGTAATGACGAATCTACAGTCTGTAAAATCGAGCAAACAAGAGTAGCATTAACTCTATACCAATAATCTTCACCAGGATGACCATCCGGGGGGTTTGGTAATGGTTCCTGCAATGAAATCAAGCTTCTTCTTAGCAAGTATAACACTGTAAATCGCAGTAGTCTATTCAAAATAATTTTCTTCACCCTTCAATATGACGAGACAGATTGACAAACCGGGTTCGTTAGAAGCACCAAGTTAGTATAGAGAATTCACAGATCAACTATGAGGTATAAATGACGCAGTTCAAGATTTCAATTGCAACTGTTTAAGTTAGGCTGCAATTACATCGGTGGCATTGAGTTTCTATAGCTTCTTAGCCTCAGCTTCGGCGCCGATGAGAGCAAGCTCCACGATATCGGGATTAGAAATAAAGGTAAGATCCGATATGGCAGCAGATCAGAATCGGCGACGGATCAAGCAAATTGACAACAGGAAAAATTGACGTGGAGGAAACTGACGGCTGTGCGTGGAAGGCGGAGACGATGCGTATAGGAGGACATGCAAGCTGATTGGATCAGGGATATCATTGGATGATTGCGGCAGCCTTGTGGAGGGTTACGACGGTTGGCAGACGACGATTAGAGAGCGATGGCGGCTGGACAGCGACGGTGGTGGTTTGAAGAAGGCAGCGGAAAATTTTCTTTACGGTTTTAGAATTTCTGACTCAGATACCATGTAGAAAATAATGATGTAATGTTGTGATTATATTCATGATATGGGGTACATTATATGGTGTTACAAAAGTCGTAAGTAAATAAGGAAAAGAATACTAATCTAAATGCAATTAATATTCACAAAATATTCTAATTTCTCGATAAGGGACGGTATATAATATTGGTTACTTTGACTAATTGATGCAATATTTAGATAAAAATCAACAGACAAACATGTTCACAACTAATTTTCTGTTCTCTACAAATATTATTATAAATTTTGTGTTTTGACTTTTCAGTGAACTAATCTATTAGATCAAATCCAACAATTTTCTTGTCATAAAGATTCTGATCTATTTTAGAAAAAAAAAACTTGTGCCCCACTAAATGCTCTATCTTATTCTCAAAAATAGAGATTTCGATATAAGAGAGGATTTGACTGTTTATATTTTTTGGAGTTTGTTTTTTGGTAGATAGCATATATATAGGGTATGGCACACCCAAATACTAACATACATATGTGTTTATGGAAAAGTTAGGACTAAATGTAAGACATGAATTTTTATACGTTTTAAAAATAACGAGGACTAATAATTCAGCTTCTTAATAAGTATAGCAATAAAAGTCTATGCAGGCCTAGTCCAAATTGATTGTGTTAGTGGTGATGCTGTTGAAGCGAATTTTAGTCTGCAGAAGTGAATGCATTATAAAGAGGTACTGGAACTTGAAGATCTGGAGCAAGAGAATGGCATCGGGTAATATCGACGATGTTTGTTGGTGCAAATTCTGGATGAGGGTTCTATTGGTTGATTATCACTTTTGTTTCTGAAATTTTAGGTCATAAAGATTGTCATATTTAAGCGTCTTAAATATAACAACTAAATCTTTATCTAGTGGATTGTTTTGACAAGAGAGTAATATTTTATTAGAGTAGTTGTTTAGTTCAGAATATTGTGTCGAAATCTGCTGCTAGTTGTTGAATTATGTAAAGGCTTTAGTTAAGGTATGATTATCCCGCGTCTAAAAGTTCTGATTAGATTGAGTAAGATAATTTATTTTTAGTTAAATTTTACTTTTTGGTTATTGCGTATAATAAGGTTTTTTTGAATTTAGTCTTATAATAAATTAATTGTTAACAAGTGATAGAGGGTATGAGTAGATTCTAACCATATTAATATGTATTTTTTAACCCATTGGGTTTCTGTTGACTGTGTCGCCCTATCGTCCTATAATTAGGGGGTCCTATCCTATGCAATATTTCAATGCATCTCATTCTTCATCATATAAACAGAATTTACCTCTTTAGCTTACAGATTTGTTTCTCTTGATTTTTTTCCTAACCGACTGCTTATATTAGTTTCACGTGAAAATTTTAAATTGCTTGAATTGTTGAATCCAGCCTTATGTTATCTCATCTCATCTCATCTCATCTCAGAGGAAACTATAAAAGAAAAAGGCCCTTACGGTTGTGTCAACAACATTGTTCATTGAGGAATGTTGTTAGAAATTCACTCGAGTATGTTGAAACATGTTGGTATGCCTTGAATATATATTAGCCGCTTCGACGGGTTGGTACGGGGGTATGCCTTGAAAATGTTTTTGGGCCCAAAGTCATTAGGGTTTACGATAGAGAGGGCTATATATATTGCCGCGTCCTTTTACTGTAACTCTAAGAGATATGATTGGTAGAGAGTAGGAAATCTGTAATCTGGCATTTTCTCTCTAGTGGAATCCGATCTTGGCCGGCCGTGGATGTAGCCAAATTGGCGAACCACGTAAATTCTGGTGTTTTGTTTTTTGCTTTTATTTTCTTCGCTTGTTCTTTCTCGGTATTTCGCACAACAAGAACCCTTAAAATTTGAACACGGGCATACTCAACTTCCATCTGAGACAATGTACCATGTTTACTTTAATAGATGAGAAAAGCATTTCCCATTAGATAACTTAATGGAAAATCAATAGAAATCATCTCTCTTAGAATCAAATCCATCAGCTCAGGTTCTCCCTTCTCCCCAAAAGAAAAGATAGCCTGTGAATAAACCTTGGGTAAATTCTCATCATTTTTCAGGCATAACTTATGCATCACTCTATTAACCAAATCAAACTGTCCATTGGTGGCATGAATATCAATCAACTTTGAAACCATATGAACAGTAGGCGAGAAGAAACTGAAAAACATCTCATCCCACAAACCTTGAGCTTGAGTGAACAACCTGAAGGAATTAGTAAAATGACGAGCATGAATGTCGTTTTGTTATTTAACAGAAGGAGGGAGTGATAGTTATTTCGGTTTTGCAGCTTTCTGTTAGTTGTTAGTCAGTGCAAGTTGCAACAAATTGTTAGGTAGCTTAGTCAGGTAGTTTTGTATATATAGAAAAGCATTGTATAGAACGAATTGAATCATTTTTTAATATACTATAAATCTTCCCCAAAACTTCTTCTCCGAAAAAACTGGTTTCTTCACTATGTGTTTCACTGTGTGTCAATGGCGTTCATAAAATTCCTTTGATTCTGAGTTTCTTTTAATGGTATCAGAGCCTTAGGCTCGTGCGATCCACTACACATATCATACCCTTCCGGAATCAATCAGCTGATTTCGGTTTCATACCACATATCACAAAATCCTTCCGCGAATTTCTGAGATAATTTCTGAAGATACTGCGATGGCTGCA
>JAULKM010028696.1:0-13775 GCA_032355605.1 Rubia tinctorum | reverse complement strand
TAGATGTGTAAGAATTGATTTATTATTGCGCCTATGATCGATGTTAACTAGCATGAGTTATTCTTAGCCGATATCATATAAATATATTATTTCTCATTTCACATTCATTATTTGCGATTTTAGCGTGGTGGCATCACCAAAAGAGTTTTCTGAATAAGTTGGAAAAGAAATTGAAATTATTGATTTTTGCTCTTCGTGGGATTGACCCTGCTTATCGTTATACTAATTAGTATTACTGAGTTTGCAGGTATTTGGCGAGTAAAACGACTCTCACCAGTTTTTATCAAGTGGAGCAGATGTGGGAATGACCAGCTTACACTATTTATTCCTTTCCATCTCGATCATATTAAATGTTAGCATTTATTTTGCAATGTTATTCCATTGATTTTTAGTGCGTGTCTGTAGGTTTTTGTTTTTGCTATTTTCATTGAATATCTAGGTTTTGGTAGGGGACATTGTACATGATGCACTGTATCCATTGACACCTCCGGGTGTGATTAGTTCTATTGCATATCTACTTTGGAGGTTTAGCTGTGAGGTTGTGTTGTGTTTTTAATACAATTTATTTCTTTGTTGTTAGTTTTTTGCATTCAATGAAACTGGTTTGAAATGCAACGATTGAATACAGTTATGACTCATCAATTAATATTTTATTCATTATTTTCATTTTATCATTTGTATTTTGTGTGTGCGGTATTTATTTTATGTTTAAACTTTATGTGTCGTTATATTTGCAAGGAAAGAATTGAGTAAGCCTATATAAATGAGGGTTAATGGAAGTCCTAAGGATATCAACGCACTTGCAGCAAATGTTTTCATTTCAGTTTGGGGATGATGACAAGGATTACGAAAGCGAATAAACCCAAGTGTTTTAACACTAGATGTCTTTGGGTTAAATGATTAGGTTGGTTAGTTGCAGTATTATTCCAAAAAATTAGTTATGGAATTTTTTTTGTCGAATGATGAATATAATAAACGTATCATACTCTTTGAATAACTGTTCTTTTTAATATTTTTTCTTCTATTTTTTAAGACCACAAATTATATTATGTTTCTGTTGACAATTAACACTTTAAAAGAAGTGTTGATCTGACCCTCACTTTATAAAATTAGTGCAAATATAATCTTAAATTATTATCATATATGATATTGTTGGATTTACCGTAATAAGTAGTTTCTAAATATTAACTTTTTATTTGTTCTTATTTTACGTAATTAAACATATTAACGGCCAAACATGTTTTTTAAAAACTATGAAAAAATATTCTATGCAGTTTAAGATAGGACGGAGGAAGTGTATTTATTTATTTACTTAAAAATGAACGCATGCATATTTATCGTTACATAATAATTAAATATTTTTTATTTAAGTGAAAATAAATATAGATTTTATATAGGAAAATATTAACTTTAGTCTAGAAATACTTTATGTTATATAAAAGATAGTGATATAATATGAAATTTTTGTTGATAATGAATTAATGATCATTCAATGACACTTAAAATGATCTATATTTGAAAAGGAAATGACAAAGTTATTCATAGTTATAAATATGGTTATAATATAACAAATTACTTATAAAAAAACTAAAATTAATATTAAAAATATGTTAACTAAGTTTAGTAGCTTATTGTACAATTTAAGTTATAGTGGGTTTTCTCACAGGTGGTCTTTTCATAAACTTGTAAACATTTCACTGTATTTTTACATTATATAATGCATTTGTTAAATTACATTCTCTCTGTTTTGTTATTTGTGACACACTTATTATAAATAGATATTTTCTTTTATTTGGCATTCTTTCCATTTTTGCGAGATTCATTCAATTTTATCCACTCATTATACTTTTTAATTTCTATATTAAATTTCATCCATTCATTTTATTCATCTAAATCCAAGCACCTAAACCTATGCTGCCATAAATAGAAAACGGAGGGAGTACTAAATTTAGAAATTTTAAAAAATATTTTATATTTTATATTTTCATATTTTCATATTCAAATGCACATTATTACTTGTTTTAACTTTTAATATACAATATTTAAATTTTAAAAAAATACAACACTTAAGGTAAAAGGTACAGTGAACTGTTCATAAACTTATGAACGTACTGCCTTTCATGAGACTTCCTCTTTTAAGTAATATAATATATGAAGAAATATTGTGAACACTTTATAATTTAATGAGACCTTTTCCAAAAAATATAAATTATAAATCTTAATATATTAAAATTACAGTATATATTAAGAGTTTGTCTCTTGAAAAATAATATTTCCATAAATTATAGAAATACGAATGCTGAAACTACAAATTACAATAAATGAAGATAAAACTTTCCTGTTGCATTAATCGGATCATAAACTTATATCTATTGCACGTTGCATAATAAAATTTTAATATTGCAAATATAACCTTTCACCTTTCTATTATTCTAATTAAGCCCCGTCTTTCCATAAACCTATGCAGAGACGATCTTTCCCAAGATTTTTCCATATATTAATTTTTTGAATAAATAATTATTTACTTAATAATTGTTATTTGTAAATTATGCCATTACATGAATGGAAATAAAAATATAATATAATTTATAATTTTAATAAGTAATGATTGTTTTGTATTTATAGGAGAATAATGGTTCACAATATTTATTAGGATTACAATTTATTTATGAAAGGAAAAAATATAAATTAAATTGGTATTTATTGGTAAATACAAATAATATTTTTATATATAAACGAAAACAATATATGGAGTATATGTATTTGATAAGGAATTTTTTAAATTTTTGTATAGAAATACTATACTTTATAAGTAATGTGGTGATAAAAATATGAAATACGTATTTATAATGAACAATAAGTATATAATAAATTTACAAACTTATGTATCTTTTAAAAGAAAAAGTAAAAGTATTCTTAGTTTTAAAGAAAATAGAAACATTAGTATTTTCTATAAAAATTGAAATTTTCATACTTAAATACAATGGATCTGAACAATTTACAGTTGCTTTAAAAATTTGAACCTTGTTTAAATCAACTGTTAAAATTCTTCTGAAAACGTGATTTATTTATGCTTACAGTGATTTATATATACTAAAACTTGGTTTGTGATCCATTAAATTATTTTTCACTATGGTTTATTTATACTAAAACATGTTCTTTTATACCGATAATTTTCTGTTTCCAATTATAAAGATATGAAGGCAACATTTGTTCAAAAGGCAGATCAAAAGATTGAGTTGAAAAGAGATAAAGAGATACAGTTAAATACCGATTATGAAATAGATATGGACTAATGCATGTACTTTCAAGATTTTGAAGCAGACATTAATTAAGAATACATTTATATTGTAAATATATAAATTAATAGCAGAATCAATTTAATAGAAATTATTGGTAAAAGCTGGCAAACTCACCTGATTTTTTTAATGACATACATAAATCTCTCATAAGCATCAATCGAATGGATTTAAATTGTTGAAATGGTGCAGGTAAAAATATATGAAATATAATCATTAAAGAATAAACATACTCCATACATTAATTGAAGCAGTTTTAAGATATTTAGAAAGAAATGCTTCATTGAACTGGATTACAAAATACATTGGATAGAGGATTATTAAATATGGGAATATCATTTTCAGTTTTTTATTTTTTTAAGCTGATGTGGCAAACATTTAGAATTCTACTTGTCAAAATGTTTGTTCTTTTAGTTATATTTATAGCTTTATAGATGTTTTATGAATTACAACAAAGTAGTGTTAGTTCTCAAAGATAAGTGGGTGTTTTTCCATCAATTGATAAATACATTTGGTTTGTTGTGATTTTGGAAAATATTTAAAAAAAATTTACCCGACCCTAATTTTTTTAAAGTGCTGATATAACCCTATAAATAAAAATTAACTTCTGATATAACTGTAGAAATCAAAATTAAGTGTTGATATAATTCTAAAAATTTAAATTAACTGCTTCTATAATACTATAATTCTTATCAAGTTCTGATGATGATGAAGGCAAAATCGTCCTTTAAAAAAATAACCAAGCCTATTTTGGTCATTTTTGAGATGGTCAACGTTGGATTTTCCAGGTCAATACCAGAGATGGTAACTGCACAATTACAATTACCTTGATATTTTCTGATCTTTCAGGATTATACCATAATATTTTTATTTTTAAAAATAATTAATTAATTTAATTAATAGTAATAATTGTGAAAAAAATATTTGTTCAGTTTGAAAAATGAATTGAAAATTAGATTATTATAAAAAAATTGATTAAGTTGATTGAGTGATAGTTTTAAAAATATTGAAAATATCAACTCCTGATTTTATATTAAAAATAAAAATAAACAATGTTGCAAATTAATGGCTTACAACATTCAACCCACACACGTATATTAACCCATCCTGTAAAAAACACATTCACTCTACATCCAAACACACGTGTGCGTGTATCCTCTCATTTGCCTGAATATCGAATTTCCCCAATTTCATCAAAACCCTAACCCTAGCGCTGCTAGATCTGAAATCCTTAAAACGATGGCGGCGACGATGTCTATTCCGATGAGGCTGAGGTTGAAGAGGGAAGTTTGTGAATTCATCGACCGGCATTTGTCCGCCGGCGAGACATCGGTGTTGGAATGGCTCGGCCTTTCCTGCAATGCGACCCGATTCAAGGTCAATTTCAACGTTGATGATGCTGATGATTGTCTTCTGATGCAACTCCACGGGGAGTTGCACGGTGGAACTGGAGTAAACCCTGCTCTTCGATCTACAATAATGAGACTCCGGTTTGCCCTCACAATTTCGAAGGCCAAAGGTGTTACCTTTGAGACCAATGGTAAAGAGATATTGAAGGAACAGAGGCGGGAAGAGGAGGAAGAGTGAATGGAGAAGAAGAAACGAGAAAACTGGGAGTGTGAACAGAGGAAGAGAAAGCAACTGAAGGAAATGAATAAGGCTATAGCTATTGAAATGAACCATGAATGGACTACCGAGGAGAAGAAGAAAGACTAGCCCTGAAAGCGATGGAGGAGAAAGGTAAGGTTGATGTTGTTGATAACTGCAAGGTTATGAAGGACTACATGGATATAACCATATAATTCTTATCAAGGTCTGACGTGCGAAGGGTAAAATCGTCCATTTTAAAAAAAACTAACTAGGAGTATTTCAGTTTGTTTTGGGATGGTCAATGCCGAAGATGCAAATTTAGGTATAATTGTGCAATTAATCAATAAATTATGGTTAGTTTGACATTTTATGATTTTGCAGTATTATATTGATACTTTCATAGAAAAGACAGGATTAAAAGCGTATTTCACCCTAAATTCTTTTTAAATGTTTTAAAAAATCATTCCTTTAATTAATATTAATAATTTTAAAAAGTTTTTAAAAATAGATAACTAGTAAAAAAATTATTAAGTTATGTGATATTTTCAAAGTATTGAAAAATACAGACTACTGATCTTTAATTGAAAACAAAAATAATAAATGTTGTAAAATACTGCTATGGCTTAGTACATCCACCCCACGAGCACGCATATTAACCCATCCTCAAAATTAAAACATTCACTCCACACTCAAACTTACGCGTGCGTGTGACCTCTCTTTTGTCTAAATATCGAATTTTCCCAATTTCCACAAAACCCTTACCCTAGCCCAGCGGAGACTAGATTGGTAATCCTTAAAACAATGGTGGCTGCCATATATGTTCCGATGAGGATGAGGCTGAGGCTGAGGCTGAGGCTGAAGAGGGAAGTTCGTGAATTTATCGATCGGCGTTTGTCCACCGACGAGACAACGGTGTTGGAAAGGCTCAGCCTTTGCTGCCACGCAACCCGATCCAAAGTCAATTTCGATGTTAACAATGTTGATGAATGTCTTCTGATGCAACTCCACCGGGAATTTCATGGTGGCACTGGCGTAAACTCTGCTCTGCAATCGACATTATTCAAACTCAGGTTAGAGCCCCTAATTTCCAAGGCCAAAGTTTTTACCTTTGAAACAAAGGGCAAAGAGATTGTGAAGAAACGAAGGCGGGAAGAGGAGAAGGAGGAAGAGCGGAGGGAGAAAAATAAAAGGGAAACCTGGCAGTGAGAAGCGAAGAGGTGGAGCAGGAACAGAGAAATGAACGGACTCCCGAGGAAGAGGAAATGATCAACAGACAGAAAGAAAATGAAAGATTAGCCCTGAAAACTAATGCGTCTGGAAACTGAATGAATAACACTTTCGAGCTCCTTAATCGTAACCTGCAAACCCTGGGGGATCCCAGGAGTAAATCCTCTGAAGTTTAAGTCAGCAAAGTGTATAATCACCGTATCAATACATAATAAATACGGGAAATGAATGCGTACCTAGTATTTATACTTTATTTCCTTAATAATATTTTACCATAAATATAACTCTTCATTACCCAATAATTACGGTATTAATTATTACCGTTTCAAACCTATTCGGGCCAATTATTATAGGCCTACTATATGACTTGGGCTTAGTTCTCATCAAAAGCCTCTAGAATACTAGATATCCACTAGAGGACAAGAAGTTTCGAGATGATTGATCGAAGGCATTTGAGGTGGTGACCGAAATGTGAACGACTGAATTGGCCAAAAATAGGTGAAATGACCATTATACCCTGAGTTAAAAAATAATTATCAGAAAAGACCATTATCCCCCTGTCATCTTCCTCACTCCATCAGTTTCTCATGCCCATAAACTCCTCACACTCTCCTCACCCTGCCCACCACCTAGCTCGCCCCACCACCGCTACCCAGCCTCCTTCCTTACCCACCCCGCCACCCAGCTTCGCCCACCACCACCCCCGTCACCCAGCTCGCCTCCTCACCCTGTCCGCAGAAATTGATCTTTAAACAAAACCCCAAATTTCAAACCCAAATTCCCAATATCATCTCGATTTTCAACCCAAACCCTCCATTTTAGTCTTTAAGATCTACTACAGGGGAGAGTTGGAGCGTGGCAGTACGTTGTGGCGGGCTAGGGTGCAATCTGGCGTGGAAGAGGTGGAGCGCGAATGAGGGTTTTAGCGGGTTAAGGGTGGTGCACTGCGGGGGAGGGAAGAAGTGGTGGCGGCAATTGAGGAGGAGGTGGTGTAAGGCGGCTTAGGTTAGGGTTCAACGGCGGCAGTCGGCAGTGGACCACCTCTGGGTACCTCTCACCGATTCACGGCTTATGAGCGAGCTCAAGGGTAAAAAAAAATTCTTCTCTTTCTCTTCTTCTTGAATTTCCTCATTTGTGAGGGTAGGAGGCAGAAGTCATGGTGGTGGACAACGGAGGTGGTGAACCGGTTGGGGATGAAGATATTGGTTGGGAATCGACAAGGTGAGGTGGTGAATCCATTGGGGAATTGGCCACGGTGAGTGGTGGATGGCGGAGGTGGTGGACGATGAGGTGGAGAATAGGTTGGGGAATTGGCAACAGTGAGGTGGTGAGTTGGGGAATCAGCGGCAAATAAGGCAGTGAGGTGGTGGAAAGCGGTGGCGAATGTGGGGAGTTGGGGAATCAATTTGGAAGTTTTGAGTTGGGAAATCAGTTTGGAGATTTTGATGATGATGAACAATTAGCGGCTGAGGCGTTGTTGCTCGGTGGCGGAGGTGGTGGTGATCAGCGGCTGAGGCGTGGTGATCGATGGTGGCGGTCGTGGCAGCGGCAGTTTAGGGTTTTGAAGATAATTAGGGTTTTTATTAAGAAGCAAGGAAGGGTATAATCGTCATGAAAAAAATCTTTTTCAGTCTAGGAGTATTCTGGACTTACATCGGTCAACACCGGAAATCGACCAAATGAGTAAAACTGCATATTTTGACAAAAAGATAGGCTTACGTCTGCAGTTGCACATTTTACAAGGTTATTTCTGCACCTTCTCAGTCTTATAAGGTCATTTTTGCACTTTTTCCAAGAGTTTAAATTACAAATAATTGAAGTATAAATCACGTTTTCAAGTAATGATCACAAAGTGATAGAGTCGCGAGTAAAATCGTTACCCTTGAAATGAATGAGTCCCTTCCTGAACATCGTTCCCTAGGGTAAAATCATTAACGTAACTATTAACCCATAAGAGTTAACTCGCATTCACTCAAAACCCGAAGGACTATCACCGACAGAGAAAGAAAGAAGACTCAAGTTTAGAATATGGAGTAACTATAGAAATTGCGCGAGTTTCCTGACCGATTTAGATGTTCTATTTATACTACCTAAGAGATCCTAATCATGCAAACGTGATTTTCTGATTTTCTGTAATTAGAGAAAAATATTTTCCAATTACCAACTCATCAAATTTGAGAACATTTCAAGAATACCTGAATTAAATCTCTTGGAGTACAAAGAAATATTTCTACAATATTTTCAACGTATCAAACATGGTAAACAACATATTTGTTTAAGATATGATATCACACAAAATATTAAAGTTTTTTCGTTCTTATCTTTTAAGAATTACACACATGTAATTTCATATATTACACGATTAGACCTTTTAGAGACTTCCAAACGGTCTTTATGCGGTTTAGGCAGTCCAAAGAAAATTTAATCTGGACCAATTTTCGCCTTATTATTCTCTTTCAAGTGCGAAACTTTGAGCATTCATATCTCATTCACATTTGATCCGTTTTGAGAGTTCAAAATAGTCGATTATATAGTACCCGCAGAGGAGAACCAAAAAATGACATCCACCGACCCAATATCCGTTTGGTTCTTTCTCAATATGACGCCCAAATTTAACAAAATTCAACCTTTTAACCATAATTTTCCAACCGTTTCCAATGTTTAAACACTCTGATCACTTAAAATAACTGAATTTATTATCTTCGTAATTAATGCTCCAATTATATTGGAGAAATGAACATTGATTGAACAAAATTATTCCAACAATCTTGACATTGGTCAGGGTCCGGAATAACTTTTCATACACTGTGTGAAAACAATTCTTCGTTTCTAATTCACAAATTATAAATCATTGATAGCCCTTAACCATCAAATCACTGTCTTTAAATGGAGGGAATAGCAATTTTTCTGCATACTGGGCATGTATTTTTGTGCTCAAGCCATTCCTGTATGCAGTCAATATGATAAGGGTGGTCACAATCAAGATTCACTCGCTCCTCATCCTTCACAAAATTTTCCTATTATCAAAGACAAATAGTTATATAGGAATTAAACATAGAATAAAAATCTGACTTGTTAATTTCAAGTACTAATGTTTTGATTTTCAACGAATTGAACTAAACTAAAATTAAACACAGAGACAACGGCAACAGTGGATCAAAACTAAGTAAAATAATACTCAATTAAATTTAGTGAACCGAAATGCATATAAAACTGGAAAAATATGTAATTTATTTTACCAAGCAAATAGGACAACATTGGTCTTCACCGGGAACTTCATTTTGGTCAGTAATAATTTGGAGACGTTGATTCAATCCCTCCAAAATAGCTTCAGTTGGCAATCTTGAGTGAACAGCCATTCTTGTATCTCGTAGGAGATCACCTTGAAATAGCTATCATCATATAACCAAAACTTAATACTGATGAAAGTTTATACTCTAAGGTTATTTGACACAGCAAAAATGTATACTAGTAGTACTTTGATTAATAAAAGAGTCCATCTCTTGAAAGACCAAGGTTTAAACGGTAAATTAGAAGAAATCAAGATAAAATTTTCGGGTTGCATTAATCGGGTCATAAACTTATAACTATTACACATTGCATAATAATTTTTTAATATTGTAACTAAAACCTTTTATCTTTTTATAAGTCTAATTCAACCTCATTTTTCCATATGCGAATAGAAAGATGATTTTTTCCCAATACTCTGTGGATGTGATGATTGAAAGTAACTAATGTCTATTTACTCACCTCATGAAACCATCTGTCCCATCGCAGCACATGTAAGTTTTGCAAGTTGAAGATGAAAGCATGTTCTGAATCTGTAACCTGAATATACGGATGTAATGAAATATATTGTCACTACTAATTTGGTTAATTTTGCATACTGTATGAAATATTTTTGTCATTTATTAGTAAATTACTTCTATGCCAAAATCAAAATAAAGTATCAATAATTAATATAATTAAGTAACTATTCGTAACCACGTGTATAAGGATGATAATGCATACAAAGATGAGAGAGATCCTTTAACAAAAATTAGCTAACCATCTCAAGAATTTCTTGTTCTTCTGTCGTTACAAAACTTGGGTGTTCGGAATTCTCCAACTGCTCACGCGGCGGTGCTTGCTCATTCAAGTTGTTTCTTCTTTCAATGTTCATGTTTGCTATGGAAAATAAAATCAACATGTTGAATTAATGAAAACAAAACAAATACAATGCTGAACTAAAAATTAGTGTGTTGAAAATAGTAATGTATGACTAAATTCATGTTAAATTTCATTAAATTAAATTTACGCTAAATCGAATGAACTGATTTAAAGTGAATCGAAATGCAGATAAAATTCAGGACAAAATCACTACTTTGTTTTTATCATGTTACAACTCTTGCAACTATCTAAATGCTCTCCCTTCCTATGATTCCTTGTGCGACCCCACGTCCAAATGATTTTGGTGGTTTGTTTTAAAAAAAAGAGAAAGACTCATATGAGACCATCTCACCATAACTTATGGTGAGACAAGGAACAAAATAAAGTTTTAAAAATTACAAAAAGTACCCCATGTTATCTCCTAACTTCAAAAAATTGTGTTTAAATCCTCCGTCTCACCATAATATTAGGTGAGACCGTCTCACCCGAGCCTTTGTATTAAAAAAATATATTTGTGATTACAAGGAGAAATTAATGTTGGTAAAACATAGGGTTATGGCAGTGGAAATGAATTAATAATGTTACCAAATCCTTTTATAAACGTTTAGGTAGTTTATAAATGAGAGATCCTCTCACTCAAACTAGGAATATATTTTGTGCTGACAGTGCTATAATTGGTTAATTTTAAGAACCTGGGCTTCTTTTAAAAGATCTTCATTCCTTTCAAGACCATGTATAATCCACCTGAATCATGAATGAATTAATATTTTATCAAAAAGAAAAAAAAAAGTGCCATGAGAATAAAACTTCAATGGTACAAACACTTAGACAGTTTAAATATTTTACTTGCGAACAAAAATAAACAACCATTTCTACTCCTGTTGAATAAAAATTGAATAAAAGATATTCACATTTCATTAATATATCATATTCGTATTCGAAGTTACCAAGTAAAATTAAGATTTATTCATAGAAAGTAAAACATAAAACACATTGTTGTTTTGTATCTAAATATATACCGTGTGAGAAAATGGGAGTCTCCAGTTAGAAACTTAGAAATACAGTTTTTAAAATGTACACACTACTGTTTACGTGTTAGTTTTTCGAAATACATTAAAATGAACCATAAATATTTGAGGAGTGCCTAAAATGCATTGTATATACAAATAAATTCTCACAATTTATAGCTAATATCAGTTTAATAAACTCTGACACACATATGTACTCTATGATTTCAGTAGTATTGATAAGACGGTAAGTAAATAAGCCGTGCATCAAGATGTTCCAATATAATTAATAAAAATAAAGTACTGGTCAACATCTAACTGTACATTAATATAGAGCAGAAATATCAAGAGCAATACTACGATGCCTTCAAAATTCAAATAATTGGTAAATCATATCACCAAATAATGAATCCACCCACGCATATTTTATATATATATATATATATATATATATAATATACATTCAATCACAAAAATTAATGTCTATAAACCTCTGGATACTAGTCCTAAGAATTGCAAATATAATAGATGAAAAACTTACTGTTCGAAGAATTCTCATAAAACTCTGTTCTTTTCTGATGGCTATATCCTATTTGATTTATGTAGGTAAACAAAAAAAAATCAGAGATTCTTAGAACTGATTTATACTTATATGAATCGAGGATTGTAAAGTTATTTAAACACGTTATTTTTGCATACTGTTTTGATGAAATTCATGCCACTTACAAAAAGTTAATATAAAATAATGGTATAGCATGAAATCCACGCCTATTGGAAAACTGTCGTCATGAAACTGTTGTAACGGAAAAAGTGTTTATAACAGTCATTTTCATATGACCTACTTTTAAATGAAATTACCATACTAGAACAATATTTAAACCTTTTCCTAATGCGTCTACAATTATGTTGTGGTTTTGTATTATTAAAAAAAATGTACTCATTCCTTCCCTTCCAACATAAATTGTATAAATAGAATATTTTTCACATTATTAAAAAACATGTTTACCATTAATATGTGTTTAACTATGCATGATAACGAAAAATATAAAATTGACATTCAGAAACTATGCACGATGAAATCAACAATATCACATATGATAATATTATTGTTTATACATATATTTAAATATACAGTTAAATTTAATAGGGAATATTAAATATTTAGTGTCAAATAAATAAAGTGTGTATTTTAAAATGGAAGAGAAGTAGTACTAATATTTTAGTAGGATGCTCCTTTTCTCTTTTTACATAAAGTACCTTAAGACAATTGAGGAAATATATATATATATATATATATATATATATAGCCATATAATTTGTCAGTCATAAGGAATTCAAATATAGTTTAAAAAACTAACAATTTAAATAGTTCTTAATAAAATTATCTTCTTTTGAGATTGTTATATTGCACTTGAAAAATAAAATATAGTAATGTATTTACAAACCCATAGTTGAAAAAGTTTGCTGCGAAACAAAATGTATGAAGAGATTCTTAAAATGATTTATAAGAAGAGGGTAATTGACAGGTGACCTGTCCAAAGTTTTTGAGCGTCATTGTATTTTTTCACATATACACTGCATTTGTTAAAATATGTACTAAAATTAGAAATTTTTTAAAAAAATTTTATATTATATTTTTAAATATATTTTCACATACAAATTCACCTTACTACTTATTTTAACTTTTAAAATACACTAATTAAATTTTATAAAACAGCATTTAAGATTAAAAAAAGTTAGGTGGCTATCCATAACCTTATGGATAGATCACCTTTTCCGATACTTCCTCTTACGAGAAATAATGTGAGAATTATAGAGTGTTCAAATACGTTATTTGTGCATAGTGTTTTAGATTAATTGCATGCCACTTGTGAAAATTTAGTAACATGAAATTATTCACACTCTTCATTAAAAAAATGATATGAAACTGTTGTAACGAAAAAGTGTATTATAGACAATCATTTTCATGTGAATTACTTTTAGAATGAAATTACCATACTAGAATAATATTAATTTAAGCAGTTGTCTGCTAAGTTAGGCAGCATTAATGATTGACAGATTTCAATAAATCAAATGCATTGCACAAATGGTAATACATATACGCGGTCAGATGGTAGGATTCACAATCCTACATTTCAAAGACTTGATAGAGATTAAAACATGTTCTAAAAGCTTGGAAAAAATCACGTTAAAGGCTTAAAAGAAAATGAATGGTTTTGGCAATACACATCATCCTTGAAGAATTTACGGGTAATAATTGTGTGTTTGTATTCTTGTTCTGAGATACATTATATAGTAGTAACTACAAAAGGAATTCTAATCTAATTACAATTACAAGTAATATTCACATAATGCTACTATTCCTTAATACTCCTTCTCAAGTTGGAGTATGGGGATCATAAATGCCCAACTTGCCAAGTGAAGAATGAAACTGATTTCGCCCAAGAGCCTTTGTAAACAAATCCGCAGGTTGATCAGTCGTGCGAATATGATGAGTAACAAT
>JAULKM010028667.1:0-13777 GCA_032355605.1 Rubia tinctorum | reverse complement strand
ATCGAAGACATACAAATTATAAGTATATTTATGATACATTAAATTATGAAGTTGTAATGAAGTCATATTTATAAGAAGTGGGTTTTCCTTAAAAAGATTTTTTTTTTATGATAGTGTTGATCTAACCCTATCATTTTTACATAAGTGCAAATTTAACCATGGATTTTTTACTAAATTACTTATCTAACCGTATCTTATTAATAAAAGTACTGATTAACCATGTCACCATCAACCGGCGGCGGTCCGATGGCGGAGACCTGTGTTGACCATTGCTGAACAATGTTAACCGTCATTGACCGACGACGTTGTCCGACGGAAGAGTTTGAGCACTTTTTAGGGAGGGTAATGTCGTCTTTTCATATTTTCTTGATTTTTTTCTAAGGGGTATAATGGTCATTTTAAAGATTTCCGGCCAGAATTTGGTTTCCAGAGTTAAATTGACACTTTTAACCAAAACATGGAATTAATTTTGCACTTTCAAATTTAAAAATGCACTTATTTTTCTCAAAGGGATAAAAGGCATTTACATTGGCTAGGTAACCATATGAAGTCGGCATTTGAAGTGATGGTCCATAATTGAGACAGAGAAATCGATTTCTCATCTTTTCTTTTCAATTATTGGGGCTGAGAGAGTAGAGTGTTTCCTTTGTGAGTTCATACAAAATAAATGCATCTCCTGACTTCAGGATAAAGTATGCACTTTTGTTATCAATGCCCATTCCTCCTCCTAATGTATAGTTACATTTGTGTCTGGAAGAGGTGATTATGAAATGTTTAATCACAGTTTCAAATTACTTGCCATATTATACTACCTTCAAGTTATGAACATCCATTCATTATTTGAGGTTGTACTTTGAGTTTTTGAAAGTAAAGAAATGCATTTGCTTCATAGCTATTATCTCTAAAAAAAATTATATTTTAAGAAGAGTATACTATGATAAATAACATAAACTCTTAAATAAAATGTATATATAAATAAATTTTATGATAAAAAGTAACATTTTTAAGGGTCGGGTTAATATCGTGTCATTTTTTGTACGAGTTGATTTGCTATCGGTTTTGATCATATTAGTTTTTTTAATTATGTTTCATATTGAATTCGTGTATATTTGGTTCAGTCAAGATCAGGTTATTATGCTATTTGATTAAATTCAAGTTGATTCTCGATCAACTATTACTTTCATTTATGCATGCTAATTATCATTTATTTAGCCCTTGTTCTCTGAAGCTTATCTGATCTGATCTGATTTGATCGGAATTGAACTGAACTGAACCAAAAATAAGAGTGTCGAAAAATAGTATTGTATGAGTAAATTAAGTTATTTAACCCAAACTCAATTTATACTATACTGAATTGAACTAATTTGAATTGAACTGAATTGAAAATACATATAAGATTTGGAAAACATGGCCTAAATGATCTGAATTATAAATAAGTTAATTTACTTTTTTCGTAAAAACAAACATTTATGCAAACATTTAACTATAATCATTCATAAACAAAAGTTGATTTCATGTATTCAATTCTTGATTCACTTTCTATCACACAAACTTTCTTGAATAATTTTTTTTATTAATGTAACATTTCCACCTTGATGATAACTTACACATCAGTAGCAACAAGTATTTGTTCATTACATGATATTTTGTAAATAATATTTTACTTTAGTTTTTATAATTTAGCTTGTTAGGCAACGTTTTGGCAAAGATCGTATTTTTATATGCATATGGATAGACGGGTTGAATTAAATTCATAGAAAGGTGAAAAAGTTTAGTTGTAATATTTAAAATCTATTGTACAACGTACAGTAGTTCTAAGTTTATGACTCAATTAACGCAACCCAAAAATTTTATCTTCATTTCTTCTAATTTGCACTTTAAATATTAGTCTTTTCATAACTTATGGAAAGACCGTATTTTAAGATATGAACTCAGCATGTTATTAAATAAATAATTTTGAACAAATTTATGACTTCACCATTTATAATATTTTAACGAAGTCTGCAGTAACATAAGCTTAATCAACCTGAATTTATTCAAATAGCATAATAGTTTGATCTAGAATGAACCAACCCAAAATAAAATTATAACTTCACCATTTAATATTTTACCGAAGTCTGCAGTAAAGACATGCATAATATTTCAATAATTCTTAGGCAAAATCTTGGGAAAACCCATTTTTCCATAGGCTTATAGAAAGACGAGGTTTAATCAGAATAATAAAAAGGCAAAAGGTTTTAGTTGCAATATTAAAATTTTATTATACAACATGTAGTAATTATAAAGTTTATGACCCGATTAATGTAACCCAAAAATTTTATCTTCATTTCTTCTAATTTACAGTTTAAACCTTGTTTTTTTCATAACTCTTGAAAAGACCTATTTTCAAGAGACGCACTCTAATTCTTATTATCATTTAATTGCTTTAAATATTGTTACATTACCTTGTCGATTTTTATTTATTATATTACATATATAGAACTTTTACTTGTAGCTTTTATGATTTATTTTTCTGTATTAACATATAAATTGTATTAATCAACGTTTATTTTCATTTATGTTAAGTAGTGGGAGTCACTCGTCGCGTTGCACTGTATTTTGTTCACAAAATTTGATTTAATTAAAATATAATATTTGCATCTAACGACTAACATTTAATTAGAAAACAATATATATATATTAATAAAATAAATTTAGTATGTATAAATTATAAAGTAAAATAATCAATTTATTTAGAATTTATTGAATAATGAATAAAATAAAAAGCGTCATTTTTTAACCTTCCATGGATGGTGCCAAAAACAAATGGGCTTCCAGGAAGGATATCTCTAAAAGTTACAAAACGTTATGTAACTCCAGAGCTTGTTATCTTCGTCAATTTTGCCAGTGATGTTTTGTTTAGAACAATGATTATCTATCTTTTGTTTGATCAAGGAAATACACGAAAGAAATTATGTTCAAAATCATTCATTTAAGATACATATTGTGTAATGACAATCTATACAACTTCAAAAACACGAAACAAATATCCTCAACAGCAATATACCAACACTTTCACATGACAATCTATACAATTTCAAAAACGTGAAACAAATATCCTCGAGGAAAACTGAGTACTAAGACTATCATGATTATAAGATGGTGATACAAACTAATAGTGATACAAACTTTTATCAACTACAAAATCTTCAGGGATTCTTGAAAAATCGTGTGTAGATCATAGCCCCAATGGCTCCAATTATTTCTAAAAAGGCTTAAAATTGTCATATTTCTTTTCTCAAGACCTCACCTTGGACCAAAATCATGCATAAATTTTACAGCACTACGCATGTCTTTGATCGATCCAATAACATACCACTAAGCAAATATTTGCTTTCTTTTATGTTACAATATCAGCCATGGGAAGTAGCTTGTCCCTATAATTGACAAACAAAAGGTTATCATATATAGATAATATGACTAACTGAAGTAATGAATAAAAGTGCAGTATAAAATAGATCAGACACTGATAAGGGAAAAATTATTATTATTAATGAATGTTTCAGCAATAAAGAGAAATTTAGAGGGGATACATATGTGTCAGCCTATAGCCCTATAGAGATGTGGTGAATAAATGTTTCAAACAGCGACACAAAACTTTTTCACGGTAAAGTACATAAGTAGTAAGAAAACTGGTTGATTCACCCAGGGATCACATCATATTCGACTAAGAACTTGGACAAAAGAACTAATGCATAAACTAAATCATAACCCCATCCAAACTATTGATTTGCCTAAATACAAAAGTAACCCACATCTACTTATGAAATAGATCATAGATCTCAATTGCCAGCAACCAGCCAAAGGGGTTAAAAAGATGGACATGTTAATCATGCTCAACATACTGAAGGCTAGCAAAAACATAGGAACGTGCTAGAACGTCTCCACTTGTAGATATCATAAAAGGATCAACAACTAAAGTTGTCTTGAATATAAAACTTTAAAATGTGAGTCACACCCCATCTACGTGAAATATAAACTTAAGAAATAAAAACACAATCTCTTGATTTTCCAACATTACCTTGTATCGAAAACTCAAAAAGACACTAACAAGGAACCACAACCATGCCAGTGGATGGTACTTGACACCATTCCCATTTTCACCTAAAATCATACATTAGTATTGCCTCCTTTGCTCATCGGTAATAAAATCAAATCTACATGAAGATGATACACTAACAATAATCAAACTCCGGACAGTTTACTTACAAATATTTGTGATCAAAGTGGAAGTAAAAGTCTCAAACTTGACTACATGCAGCCCTTGCGTCAACGTCGGTCCGTGTTCAAGCTAATCCCATTGTTGGCACTCCCATCGAAAACTCAGAATTCGACTATAAAAAACCAAAACAAATCAATTTCTGAAACCCTAATTTCATCCTAACCATCAAAATCATATTCTAAAATTTATGCCCAGATATTTGATGGTAAATGAGTGTTGGATTCATCAAAAGTAGTTAGAAAAACATTTTAGAAACATCAAACAAGGATGATGGGCAATGGGCTGAACGACAGCAAGCAAAGCAAGAAGAAATTAACTTTGGTCGTGACAATTATGTGATTAGAAGAAATTTAAAATATTTTTAAAATTACAAATTACATGCATTGTTTGATAGACTCTCCTTGAATAAACTAAAATTTATAACATTTTTCAAAAATCCCAATAACATAATCAAAATCCTTAAGTATCAAGAAACAAATGTCGAAAACATTTCCAGTGAAATGAACTCACACTTCTAATATGAAGAGGAGTGAGCATGTAATACTTAGTTATCCTAGCAGATGATCTTCTGCCACTGGCAAACGCCTCCAGATCATCCACGAATTCACCCTCATTGTTGTCACTGCTTTCATTTTCCTCATCAACCCCTACTCCAAACACAAAATGATCCTCGAGTCTCATATCACCACCTCCGCCTGCAATTAGCAACCAAGCCTGAACCCTCACCCTCTAACTTAGGCTTCTGCAAAATGATAGGATAAAAAAAGCACAGATTTTTATCAATTAATAATGTCAAACAAAGCAATTAAGTAGCCAACAACCAAGAATCATTTCCACCTGAATAAATAATTGGTTAATTAGATCATAATAGAATAGAGCACATAAATATGCATACAGGCACATGTTTTTTAACTTAGCCTGTGCAGGTATAATATGTACCTAAGATTACTATCACGCACATTTGGTTTGATTCTTCGCCATGACACATATTATAAAATATCAACATCGATACACACAATAAAAATATTTTAAGTTTCTAGAAGTTTAGTTGTAACGTATATTTCCAAATAAAGATACGAATGGTTAAATATTTATTTGGTTGAGTTCAAAAGGCTACTAAACAGTTTTAGGTGGGACAACATATGATAATTTGGTTTTGAGGAAATGACAGCTAATGACATCTGATAGCTTGATCACCCTATAAATTTGTCTACTCTTTATACATAAACAGGAGTAAGTATATGGTTTAAGCTTTTACAGAAACTAAAAATCTACAGCCATATGGTATTTGGCATGGTTAATATTGGAGATCTTTATCTTGTAATGGGCGTCATGGAAGATGGAATGTTGTACTTCTCTAATTTGAAGATTTTTTGGGCTTATGGAGGATGGTTTGTCTGGTATATTATTTCGGTTTTTCCTGGAACATTATATCGGTTTTGGATGGGAGGTGTTACTATGTTATGGCTACTTGCTAAGGGAGTGTTGGGAGTTCAATTTAAAATTATGAGACGTGACTTCCTGGAAGTACCTCGGTAAAGTAACTTAATACCTCTTTAGAAGCATGGAAATCTGTGGGATAAATCTTACTAAAAACTGGTAAGGCGGGCCTAAGGGTTTACGACTATAATCAAACTGGATTATTTGTGCCCTCAGTTCCCCAGCTGAGGTATCTAGCAGTACTAAAATAACCACGAGTGTAAACAATGTTTCCATTAAAAATCCACGCATTGTAAATATGAACAAATGTTTATAGTAAAACTTACATTCACATGTATAATATGTCATTCTAGCAAGAAGAACAAGCATGAATCAAGACATCAAATTTAGCACATGCATACCATAGAGTGATCACTACCCAAAAGTTCAGTAAATTCAGGGAAATCAGTGAGTACAAAACACAAACACAAGCTTGGCACATGGGAGTCAGTGTGTAAAAGGCTTGTAATTATCATATTTTGTGCCCTTCATCTAGTGAATAAGCCTGCAAAGTAAAGTGCCATAAAAGTGTGAAGTATGACTACGAGGTGTGCGATTACGGGCTCCTTGGTATGAGTCGCACCATCCCTCGTGCATGTCTCAAATGATGAGGGCAGCTTGGCAAGGTCCTACACATTTAAGATATGGGGTCATGTAACCCTTTTTTAAAGTACTCCTTCCACATAGTTGTATTGATTTAAGCTCAATTTTTTCATGTTTTATTCCTTTTTGTGGGAAGGAGACCATTCAAGCCCGGCCCAGCTTAGAGGTAGCTGAATACTCTGCCTCATGCCCCTAAATTCCAATAAAAATAGGGGCTCCAATTAATCAAAAATTTCAAACATATATGTATATACAAAAGGAGAATTTTTTTACCAGGTAGGAAAGTATTAAAGCTTCTCCCATTTTCCCAATAATAAGCCATTTTCCTTTCCCCAAGGCCCAAAGATACTGTCCTACATGACTAAACAATTTCTTCCTACACTTTCAAAACATTTCCTCTGCCTTTTCTTTTATTTTAATTTGTAATCCTCCTCCCAAAATTTTAATCTTTAATTATATGTGAGGACCTTTTTTCGGAGTTTGCTTCAAGCTATCAAAATCTTATGGCCGGCCCTGAGACCATGTTGAAAGTATTTTATAATTGGACCCATCCATCCTATGTCTTCTTCTTGGGCATGAGCCACAATTTTGGTCACTGTACTGCAAATTATGACGAGTTCGACGATCACATCCTTTTGTCGTTGAAGAGCTAGGTATCCTGATGTTGCAAGCTTGCTTATGGCGTCTTCCTTGGTTTTCGTTGATAAAGGGACATGGGTAATCTTGAAGTGATTATATCTACACATGAGTTATCTTATTTTATTCAGGTATTTACTCACTCATCTTTCTTTGACAACACATTTCCCTAGAACCTGATGTACTACCTTCGAGTCGCTGTGAACTTGGATGCTTCGAATGTCCATTTGTATTGTCGAGTCAAGACCTCAATTGAGTTCTTTGTATTCTGCCTTATTTTTTTTGAGAGAAAATTCAAATCGGAGTGCATATTTCTGTTTGTCGCGTTTCGTGCTGATGAGTAAGAGTCATGGTACACAACACTTTTTGCATGAAGCTTCGTCAATGAAGAGTGTCCATGCATTCTGCTTGAATTTCCCATTTCCTTTAGAATGGATCAATTTTCTTGAATCATGTTCCTCCACGTTAGAATGCACTTTCTCTGTCATTTCTGCTAGGATATTCGTCGAGGTGTATCCAATGATGGATGTCCCGTGTTAGAATAGCACCTCATGCATTCCAAGCTCAATGGCCTACTTCATCAATCGTCCTGAATCTTTTATCTTATAGAGCATCATTTTGATAGGATAGTCAGTGTAAGCCATAATTTTATGGGATTGGAAGTATGACCTCTATTTCCCTGGGGAGTGGATAAGTTTGAGGGTCAAATTCTCCATGGAGTATTTTTTTCTCCGCTCCTTGGAGGCTTTTGCTTACGTAATAGACTGGGATCATGCCATTCTTTTCATGGCGCATGAGGACTAAGCTGATGGCGTGAGTGGAAACTACTAAGTACTGATGCAATATTTTTCCAGGATGAAGTGTTGTAGCAATGGCAGTCTTTGCAGTTCAGTTTTTAGTTCTTCATGTGCTTCTTGATGTTCTGTGGTCCAACTGGACTTTGATGTTTTCCTCAAAACGTCAAATAATGGCATGTGTTTTTTGCTACCTTTGAAACAAAAAGGCTGAGTGCTGTCATCGATCCGGTAAAGACCTGGACTTCTTTGATTGATCAAGGTGGTGGCAGGCTAGCAGCGCCTGAATGTGTATAATCTCTGGATTTTCCTCAATGCCCCTGGATGAAACTTTATGTCATGGGAATTTTCCCACACCCCACACCAATGGTGAATCCCTTAGGGTTTAGTTCCATTCCTATTGTTTGAAGGGTGATGAGTGTCTCTTCTAGATCCTGGGAAGTTTGTTCAGCGTCTTACTTTTCAAGACCATGCATCCACATAGATTTCTATGTTGCGTCCAACTTGATGAGATAAGGCTTTGTGATTATTCCCTGGTAAGAGGTCCTCGCATTCTTGAGTCTGAATGGCATTTTGATATAACAAAATGCTCTGAAACTAGTTATAAATATCATTTTCTTAACATCTTTAGAGTTCATTAAGACTCGGTGATATCCCTGGTATGCATCTATAAAAGTCATGGAAATAGAAAATACCCCTAGTACACACAACCAGAAATGGTAAAATGGAACAAGCTTTGGAATATAAAGATCCCAACGCAGATCATTTTATGAACCTGAGGAATATTAAACAATGCACTAGCAACATCAGCTAATTCATGCAAGAGAAAGCTAATATCTTAGGGAACATACAATGAAGTTCCAAGATCTAGTCTCCTTTGGGAACATACATAAGCAAATAGGCTAAATTGATCTACAATTGGATGCAATCAATTTCTAAGTTAATGTAAAATAAAATAGGCCCTCAATTTTAAAGAAGAAAAAAACTAAAACAAAGCACGATATTTCGACAAAATCTTGTATAAAATGATCTCACGGTTAGATAGGGGATTAAATTGCAAAGAATTCAACATGGGGTTTCAAATTGAAGTTTTAAAAGTTCAGGGACTGGGTGGAAAATTTTGTTATCTTACATTTAAGTCCATGTATAAATATCAATCATTCTTCTTTTTCTCCCACATTTTTCTCACATCTTCTCTCTCCTCTCCTTTCTTCTTCTGCATTCTTCTCTCCCCTTTCCCTTTTCTCTGTTTTCAACCTCTCCTTTCTTCGATTCGACCGCACTTTTTCTCCATTTTTCTTCCATTTTTTTGTGCACGGTGATTTGAAAGAACGCAGGGAAGTTGTGCTTCATTTTTCGGTGATTTTTTCGATTTCAACTTCGATTTTTGGCGATCTAACACAATTCGACCTTCGTTTTGTATTTATCTTCGCATATAATGTCTTCACTATGATTTTTATGCATTTTTTTTTGTTTTTTTTATATTTTCGTTTACTTTATTTGGTTCATGTGATACTCTAGGGTTTGTGTAGGTTATAATGAGTAATATTTGGGGATTTCTTTGTTTTTTGTGTGTTTGTGAGTTGTTCTTACGCATTTGTGCTAATATTTGTGTTACTGCTGCTGTTTCTTAGATGTCTAAGAAGACTTGCGTTATTGTTGCTGCAATTAAGAAGAAATGAGGATTTGTAAGTTTTCTTAATTTTCAGCAATGATGTTTTTAGATACAGTTATTAGTGTTTCTCGTTTTCAGTTTCATGTTTCATGTTTCAGGCTTTAAGTATTATTATCCGTGTTGGTGTAATGTTTGAATTCCTGCATTTGATGCGTGTTGTGGTTTCATGCTTAAGTGTGCAAATGATGTACAGTTTCGATTGTGTGTGATATCTTAGATTTTTGTTACGATTTGTGCTAATTTTTGTGTTGTTGTTGCTATTTCTTAGATGTCTAAGAACGCTTGCCCATTGTTGCTACAATCAAGAAGGAAAAAGGATCTGTAAATTTTGTTGCTTTACAGATGTGATGTTTTAAATACTGTTATTGATGTTTCTAGTTTTTTATTTGATGTTTCATGTTTAGGTTTTAGGTACTATTATCTGTGTTGGTGTGTGATGTTTTAATTTCAGCATTAGATGCTTGTAGTGTTTTAAGTGTGCAATTGATGTTGAGTTTTGTTGTTTTGATTTTGTGTGATATCTTGAGATTTTGTTACCATTTCTGCTAATTTTTTGTGTTGCTGTGCTGTTTCTTATATGTCTAAGAACACTTGCTCAATGTTGCTGCAATCGAGAATGAAGTAGAAACTGTAAATTCTTTCTTTTTTTAGCTGTGATGTTTTAGATTTGTTGTTGATATTTCAGTTTCTATCTTTGATCTTTCGTGTTTAATCTCTAACTATTGTTATGTGTGTTGGTATAATGTTATAATTTCAATGTTTGATGCTTGAGGTGTTTTCATATTTAAGTATGCAACTGATGTTCAGTTTTGTTATTTTTTATTGATGTGCTAACTTTTCAGCATGTCATTTTAAAATTTGATATTGATATTTTTATTTTTTTAATATTAGATTTTTATTTGACGTATTTTTAATGTTTTAATAGTGTGAATTGATGTTTTAATTTTTAATATTGATGTTTTAAATGTTTTTCATTTGATGTTTAATTATTTTTTATTTAATTTTTAATTATTTAAAATGAGTGGCTAAGCCAAAAAGGTAGAGGTGAACTGAATGTATATTTTTAGTATTTTGTCTTGATGTTTTTATGTTTTCTATTTGATGTTTATTTATTTTCATTTGAACAGGGGCATCAGCTCAAAGATCCTTCGAATCTTCTCGGTCCAATTCTCCTTATTCTGGAGGAAATCGAAGAGGTCCTCTGGGTACTCTCCTCATCCAGCTCCTTTTGAAGGCTCTTGGAGATGAGAATTTTGGTGAACCGCTAGATATTCATTTTTGGGACATTTTTTTTTTGATTTGGTCCAGTTCTACAGGGCGTGTGTACTCAAAGGACTCTCCGTAGTCGGAGTCGGAGTCTGAGGACATTTCTTCATCTGGTTCCTCTCGTTTTTCATCCAGAAGTTCGTCCTCTGGAACTTCATCATCTGTGGCGGCCTCATTTCGTAGGCTATCTGTTTCATTCTTGTCCGCCATTGTTGTTGTCTGAAGAGCGGACTATCTTCTTTGTGAGATGGAAAGGGGTGGGTGAAGATAAGGTCTCACCGGGATGATAGAAACAATGTAGACTGATGCAAGGGTATATTTGTACCATCAGTAAAGGGTTTAACGGTGCTGGCCGCCAAAGTTACCTCGGATGAGCATGGGTGACACGATTCAAACCCGGAGTTTTTATACACATAAAAAAAAATGATTTTTTCACTTCAATCTTTTTATCTTGGATTTTTAATTTTAGCCAAATAATCGACGTAAAAAGTAAAGGTAAATTAAGGTAAAGAGTCATTAAATTTAAATAAATGAAGTTATTGATGCGTATGCGATGTCGCAAATGTTGTATTATTATATGGTCGGTATCTCATAATTTGTCGGTATTACCGACGTCTTATGCAGTGGACGGACGATGTCAGTTCTTGTTTGAAAATAAATTTTATAATTTTTAAAAAATCACGGTTTAAAAAAATTATTTTCTTGTTTGAAAATGAATGAAATATTGTGATTCATACACGAGTCTAAATTAATATTGTATTTGAAAGTAATTGGAAAACACGGTTTTCAATTGTTTAGATTAAAAATAAGATAACCTATACATATTAAATTAACCAAATTCTTAGTGTACGAAATTACACATAGACCACATTAGAAAAAAAAATATTCTCAAAAACAATGATGTTGTTTCTATAGACCTCTTCATATTGGCCGCCACACACCTAATAAAAAAACCCTATCTTTCTTCCAATATTCTTTTCCCCAATTTCCCACTATATGGGGAGATGGAAAACAACCGTTTATGTTAATTGATGTTCTTGTGTTATTGAATAAGTGTAAAATTTATCTCCATACATTCGTTTTGTTCTTCGACTTGATCGATTATATATCGTTTTGTTCATGATAATTACTCAATTTAATTGTTCGAGTCGATGTATTTTTCTCGATATGGTTGTACATATTGTGTTTTTGTGATTTTCTTTATGTTTTCCCTTTTGGATTCAAAATATTTAAATTCGTTGATTTGTGTTTTCCAAAATGTTTACAGTTATGACAACATAGATCGTGGTTTGGATCAATTAGTGTTGCAGTTGAATAAGATCCTTGTTTTGCGCAGTGATTGATGCTTGATACGCTCTTCTACACCAAGTGGTGTGATTTTTTGCGGGAAGCAAGTTACTATCCCCGAGGGCGATATTACTTTTTAAATTGGATCTATAATCTGTAATATTACAGATGATCAGTCTGGTTGACGTGTAATTTAGATATTCTTGCAATATGTTGATTATTGCTAGATGCTAGTTAGATTGGATATCAATTGCCCTCGTTATAGTGGTCTATGTGAACAAGATGCACTTGAAACAAGATCACTTGAAACGTGGACGATACAATGACATGTTATAGTGGTCTAGATCTATAACTGAGTCGAACAATATACTACTTCTTTCCCTAACTGTAGAAAAAGAAGGAAATTCATAATTTTTCAGAAGTACCTGAATAAATCAAAAGAAGCAAAATGAATATAAATGACTCACCTCACAGTTGGCACCGCTGGATTCACCACTGTCAATCATGACTCATAAATTTCATAGCAAAGAAATAAAAGAACGATATTAATTGATTTTTTTAAAATACGCCAAGTCATTAGGATTTGTTGTACAAGAACTGAGTGTGGGCGACGTCGACCACATTTCACAAATACTATCGGTTAGACTGATGAGACGTCAAATGCATATGTTTTCCGAAGCATTTAACATCTCTTTTGTTATCTTTTTGTTCGAAAATTGCTAGATTTAGGTAGGTTTACATCATAAGAGGTTTAGATGACTGTTTTCGGTTTTCATATCTAAATCCTTCATTTTTCAAACTAATTAAAGTTTAATGGATTTTTGGTCCTTACGAGCATATAGATTTCTTTTTGTAAGCTTAATTTGTACATGGCTCGTAAGCACTTTGGAGTATTGTATTGAAGGTCATTCGCTAGGATGGTAGAATATTGAAGGCCACGAGTCAAAACGTGGTATAAGACAAAGAAGCGGAGGAATTGTGATCCGGAAGTGTGAACCAAATTCCGAGAATTATCCGAGAAGAACCAGCCTCCAAGGAGTGCACCATTGGATTCGTCATCTCGAGCACTATGAAATCGACTACAAGAACTCACGAATCGGATCAACGGTTCACCCGTGGTGACCAACCGAACACCGGCCGGCCAACCTGCCGGGTGAAAAAGGCTGGGCGCGTGGCCGACGTGATCAACCGCGCGGCCGCGCACACAAAATAATGAAGAAAACAAGCCCCCGGCGCTGAAACGCGTGGCCAACCCAGATCTTTACGCGCCCGCGCGAGCAAGACCGAGCGCTCTGCGCAGCCGGGTGCCCCAACTCCCGCGCGCTCCGCACGGCCCAGCTGCGCTCCGCATGGCCCAGCTGCGCAACGCACAGTGCCAGCGCGTGGCCATCCACGCGCAGTTTCCATGCCCGCGCATGCGGTTCTCGTGTCTTGCGCGTGGTTTCTCGTGTCAACTCCACGTAGCGTCCGTGTCTTCTCGCCCACGCGGCCAGCGCGCATCCAGCGCTCAACTCCGCGCAGCATCCCAAGTCCAGCGCGCGTTCTCCACGCCAGGCCGCCCGAGCTCTCGTGTCAACCGCGCGCTCTGCATCCACTTGGCCCTTCTTCTCATCAATTTTCACTATAAATATCTTCTTCATCTTATCTTCATTCAAGTTTTTCTATGGCTGAAAATACTCCATTTTTAACCCTAGTTCTTCATTTCTCTTCTTCATTTCTCTCTTTGTTTATGTATGGATTTGCTTATGAATATTAGTATGATGTGTATTAGCTAAA
>JAULKM010028656.1:0-13777 GCA_032355605.1 Rubia tinctorum | reverse complement strand
CTAATTCCAACAGTCCCTCCACCCCATTCATCTCTTCTCTTGTCAGAGGTATGGTTTTTCAATTCTTCCAACTCTTTAATTTTTGTTTTTTTCTCCCTTAAAATCATTTTAATAATGGTGTGTCAATGTGTTGGTTGGTATGTTTTTGGTTTTCTAATTCATATAGATTAGTTATAGTGTGAACTTTCCTTAGATGTCAACCTAATTACTATGTTTTAGTATGTTTTGGTATGTTTTTGGACGATTTTGTAACATTTATTTTTATTTTTCAAGAATGATTTTTTCTGGGTTTCTATGATTTTGGTCGTAGTGACTAGTGTTAAATGCGACGTTGGTGGCCTATCGGTTGAATTTCAATCGATACGATTGTAGTGCGACATTGTACTTCATAAATTTTTTGGTATTTGTTTTATAAATGAGATGTCGCACCCGGGTCGGTTTGACTATCGATTTAACAAATGGGTTACCGATCTCTCTTACATATGTTTGCAACATATACTGCTTGCTTGGAAATTTTAAATGCGAACTCATTTGTCTGTCGGTTACCATGTTTGATCTAAACAACCGATGCGCAACGTTGCACATACATGTCGGCCTGCCACGGTTTTGACAAACATGTATGTGCGACCCATAACCAACATTGCACACATCAAGTTTCAAGGGTTTTATGCCCTAATCATTTTCTTATATTATTCAGGAATAATGGCTGGCAAAGGATCCTCCAATCACCCTTTTTCCGGGTCAGCGACTTATTTTACATAAATTTACATCTGCTTATATATAAGCTAAATTTATTTTATGTGTTTACTTATATATATATTCACAATTAATAACATTTCATAATTCATTATTTCTCTAAAGCTCCCCGCATGATAGAGCACCACCCAAGAGTCTCTCACATTCGATCTTGAACCCTATACGATGTGTTTTGATAATCCCAGATTCAGCTGCACCCTGAAGCAACAAAACTTTGGGACTAACCCCGCTTTGGTAAGGCGCTATGTCTTGCTAAATGCATGTAATTATTTGATTTTAAATTCATATTAATTATTTGTTGTTTATTAATTGCATATATATATTTACAGTAAAAAGAAATTGTTTGTGATTTATTACATCCTGAGCTACATTGTACCACTCCCTCCCACTCTGAAGCCCAAGTTGTGCTGAGATGCTACAGGAGGGAGGGGTGCATGAACTACTCAGGGGGACAGGAAGACCAAGGCCCTGCCCCCAAAGATTTTTTCCGAGTTCCTTGTCAGCAACCGACTATGCATTAGGGACACCTTGTTCTTTGAGCTCATAGAAGGTGGGGCCCAATGTCTTCAAGTTCATCATAATCCAGGTTGATTGAGTTTATTGCAATTTGTGTTTTGTTGAAAAAAATTTCTATTCGAATGTATGTACTAATTGTAAGGATATTTTTATGGCTACTGCTTTTTGAATAATTAAAGTACCTTATTTGAACAATAATTGACTATATGTGCGATTTCAACTGTGTATGATTTTTAAAAATATTTTCAATTGTACCATTCAACACCATTTTCTACACTCATTTTAAAAACCTTTGAAAAATACTTTTGTAAACCAAAGTCAATCATTTTCAAACAAATTTAACCTCTAAAAATTTTAGAGTGTAAAATAACACCGACATCGATCGTCTATCGCATTACTTGTCGGTAAAAATGACATATAATGCAAAGTCGACTATTCTCATAAAATAACATAAGCGACATCGAACGCCATTCGGTAATAACATTTACTTCATTATTTATATTTTTAATTCGGTTAAAAAATAACCAAGGTAAAACATCTATCAATTACCTCGGTTATTTTTTACCCAAGGTAAAAATTACTTTTTACTTTAAAAAATAACCAAGGTAAAAGAACTTTTTACTTCGGTTATTTTAACGAACCCAAAAAATCGAGATAAAAAAGGCAAAGTAAAAGGTCCAGTTTCTTGTAGTGTTTGTTCCATTGGAATTGGGGGTGATCAATTAGGGTATTAATACGATTTATGGGCATAAGTGAATTGATAGGTGGAAGGTTTGGGTAGAATTAGGACTTGGGTTTGTGATGTAAAAATTCTCATTTGATCTTTGATTTTGGGATTTATGATAATGAGATTTTTGGGAGGTATTGAATGATGGAATATAAGGGTTAGGAAGTAAATGTGTTAATCTCATTATTTTCTTGAATATTTTTTTACGCAAGGATAAGTAAGATTCAAGTGTGGTGAGGTTTGATGTGTTCATTTTATATAGTAGTTTTAGGATATTTTAGTTCTTTTTTGTGTATTTTCGTGCTTTAGATCTTGTGTTTTGCCTTGAAATTCTCTTAGGAGAATTAAGAGCGACTTTTGCACTCTTATTACTTTTCTAGGGAATTTAGTGTGACAAGGCAAACTATGTGAAGATTTTAAGATTATAAGATTTTATTTTGAGGGTTGAAGATTTGAAAACTTGAAGATGGAGGCTTGAAGATGAAGGGTACACAAAGACTAGAGAATAAAAGTTCAAGATGCAGGTTTTGTACCTGTCGCGATCAGTGGGAATCCTCTCACAGCTCGCGATGGCATCTGTCGCAAGGAGTGTGATTCACTCACGGCTCCTGACAGACCTACTCCAAGTGGCATATTTTATTATTTTTTTGTACTATAAATAGCACTTCTCTCCTCTCATTTTCTATCTTCTTCTCTACCTCCTACTTTACTCTCAAACCCAAGTTTGTACTTTTCTTTCATCTATTTTCATCTCTTTTTCATGTTTGATTTTTTATGGATATTGTTATGTATTATAGTAGCTAAACCAATCTCTTGGGAGCAACTAATAGAGACTTCCAAGCCCATGTAGTGAGAAGCTTTATTTGCTCATTTATGAAGACTTGATTACTTTGCATTTATTATGAAATTAATGTGGTATTTTACTTCATTTACGAGATGCGATATTTGAGAATATGAAATGTGTGTATCATAACATTTTAGGAACTGAGAGATGTGTACGATTTCTTATTTCTTTGGCATGAATCCAAGAACACGGAATTAGAACCTCTTGCTGCGTAGATGATGCTAATATTGCTATAAGAATGTGATAATATCAATTTTTGTCATGTTTATCCTAAGGTAGCTCTAATGTGGAAATCATAAATGTTGATCTTTCTAAGTTAACCCTAAAAATGCATTGTTTGGTTAAATGGCTAGGCATTTGGTAGAATACTTATAGTTGTTATAAAATTTATTGGTTCTTTGTGCATGATGTCATTGATCAAATACGTTTAGGTGTTGTTTATCTAAAGTGATCAATGGTGAGATTTACAAATAGTTGTTGAACGCATTTGTAAATTACTCTTAAGAAGAACAAAATGTTTATTTTCAAAATGGAAGTTATAGCATTCACAATAGGTAATCAAGATGAGTAAATGAGTGATTGCTTCTATGAACTATAAAAGGCCTGGAAGTGAAAATCAATTGCACCCAAGGCTTTGTCACTTGTATTTTAATCCTCTTTTCTTAGTTTATTATATGATTAGCATAATTGCCTTTATATGCTAGTTGTCTTTTTTTCATTTCATAACATAGAATTGGGATCATATGAGACAACCTATCTTATGTGAGATGAAAAACTGGTTTTACCATTTTAGCTTAACTAGTAATCATATGTTCCAACATAGTCTGCCTTAATCAAGTATGTAAAGTAAATAAAATGCGAGACACACAACTTGGTTACGCAATTCGGTGAAATACACCTACATCTGCGGGGGTCTGGCTCAGTTCAGAATAAATCCACTAATCAGAGATACAGTACAAAGTACACCATACAGCTATACTTATCTTCTAATTACAACGTGTGCATTTTGCAAGCTCCGCTTGCTACTGATCCGCCTTGATCAAACTCCATATGACCTCAAAACTCGTCGACGCTGGATCTCCTCCTGCCGAGGAATTAAGGTTTACGTTCTGAATTTTAGCACACAGGTCGTGTATGTTGGAACATGGTAATTCTGGCTCTCACAAAGCTTATCGAATGATAGAAATTTGAATGCAGATCTTCTCGGTTTAATTCGTTACTTTGGAGCTGTATAATGTCCTCTATTTATAGTCCATTGCAGATCAGAATACCTCCATAATTATCTCCATAATATTTCTATTCCTTATTTGCTTTTGAAGCATATCTAAATCCCATAAATAAAGGGATTTACCTTATCTCAACTATCCTATAATATTCCATTAATCTAATTCCATAAATACAGAGATTTTCCCTAATTCCATTATGCTTTTACACAGCTGGAATAAATATTGCGTAAATTGCCAATTTTCATAAACGAATTCCATCGCAATATTCTTTTCGCAAATATGTTTTTGGCAGTATGTTCCAACATGGTATATTTTCAGCAGTATGTTCCAACATGGAATAGTTTCTTAATCACTAGTTCATAATTTCCAATAAATTAAACATGAGATCGCACATAACTTTACATGAGACAACCAAGTTATGTGAGATAAAGTCTACACCGTTGAGATAGTATTTTGAACAGCTCAGATTGAGAGTCATTAATTGAAACTTTAAGTATTAATAATAAAAAATATATAATTCAAGAATCATGGATCCTTTCCGGGTTGAAATGAGTCGTGACAATATTGTGGGTCACTAGAATACCCACTCTGCTTTCCGTAAAGATTAAAGGATTCTATGGAATGAATATCCATACTTTCTTGTGCCTTCGCAGAGTACTTGTGAAGCCTCCTGAATTGATTCGCCACAAACTTGAGATCCTCTGCTCTCAACTTGAATGCTTCAACTTCAACTAATGTGCAAATAGTTCAAGTCGAACAAGGAAGATTGGTGGTTTACTTGGAAAGTGAAGCCCAAGCAAGTAGCTCCTCCCCACATAAATCTCAAGGTTGCAGAATGACGCTGTTGAAAAATCTCGTTCGCCCGCCATTTGTCGTAGCACTGTCGAGCCTTCCCTGGATCAAGAACAGCATCTCGGTTACTGGATCATCTTCATGAACAATGTGAGTGCGTTTAAGCTCTTTTTTGGCCTCTGGTAGGACTTCTAGTTATTTAGGCACCAGTATTAAACTAGGAACGCATGGCAAATAATTAGAGACAAATTATTGCTGACTTATTATTTCAATCCACCTCAATTAACCCACACACCCACAAACATACAAAGTGATAATATAAGAAACCAAAGCCAGAGCATGGACCTCCTACTCCAACAATAGTAATCGTTCAAGGCGGCGGCGATAATTGGCGCTCTTTGCACTCAAGTCGTTAATTATAGGATGAGCAAGTCGTTAATTATTGCTCATGCTATTAGCCTGATGAGTACATGGTAGAATGCAGCAATTGAAGCTAGGATTAAAATTCCAACCCAAAGCAATGCAACAATGAGAAAACTAGATGTTCGCAACATAGATGATCATCTTCCAGTGAGAATAATGGCAGGTCCAAGCAGAGGTGGTGTTGGATGTCACGATGCATATCAGCTGGTAAGCCCTGAAGAGTGGTGTCTTCATTCCCCTCGAGTTGCAACCTACTTATACTGAACAAATAGTCTCATTCACTATCTCAAATCTTCTTGTAGTTGGTGGTGTCGCATCACTTCTTTAGTGTCTCTACGCTCGAGTATCCATTTCTCCAGTCAAACAGTTAAGGATTGCAAGTATGTTTTCATGTTTCCAATAAGATGTGCAAAGAAAACAAGGCCGGATATGGCAATGAGTATGGCAATTATTGTCTCTTCAATATATGTGCTTGTAGATAGGTTTTGGCCAAAAGAAACTAGATTCCGTAAACCCCACCTCAAATAATAAAATAAGCTTGAGGAGACGACCTTTTTCCCATGGAGCACTTACAGCTATAACTAGAAGCACCTACCGGTAATAAATAAAGCATCTACAAGCTACACCTAAAACACCTTTAAACTTTGCTTAAAACACCTTCAAGAACCCATAAGCTATACCTGAAATACCTTCTTACAATACTTAAACACCTCTAATATATAATTTTTTCACTTGTTATTGAAGCACTTACAAGTAACACTTGGAGCATTTACGAGTGATAAGTGAAGAACCTACGAATTAAAAACATAGAGTACATTTAATATGCACTCGAAGCACCTACAACAATAAGTTAAAGCAACTATAAGACATAAGTAAAGTACCAACAAGGTACCTTCACATAAAATTTCAATCACAAATATGTAAAATATACTTAAAATACTTGCAACCACCTACAAGTTAAGTGAAGAATCTAGCCACAAAACTTGAAGCACATTCAATTCAAACTTTAAGCACCTATAAACTACTGGCACAGTTTAACATTCCAGTGTATGATGCTCCACATTCTTCGCCAACTTGGTTTCCACAATGAGAAACAAAGCGTTTTAATTTGACCGCGGGTCATCATCTCCTGTTTCCCTTGGCTTCACTCCTTCCCTTTCTTTAAATTTACAGGACAAGCGTAAATTTACTTTCATAGGTCAACTATGTGTTGGTGGTAGAAATTATAGTTCTCCGTAGTCCAGAGTTTAATTAACCTGTAGAAACTACTATAACAGACATAAAACTGGTACAAAATGGTTCACAAAAGTACAGACAAACAATATGGGAGATAGTGTGGCATCGCGCATCATGTTTTCGCGCAATTTAGTCACTAGGTTGGGTGAAATATGATTGTTTATAAGTTATAACTCATCTGTGATCTCACAGACACTAGTTTGTTGCAATATCTCTCAAAATCTTCATTCACCGGTCCCTGCTCTAGCTCATCGGCAATGGCGGCGCAGGCGGAACATGAATTTTTCTTTGTTTGGTGCTACAGTACTGGTTGCTAGATCAAAAGGGAGAAGACGCATTTTCCATAATTTTTTAAATCTGACATTTTGGCCGCGCATTTAGTAAATGCGTCCTTGCCATTTTTGGTTTTTTTTTTGGAAAACCTAGACAACGCATTTACCGAATGCCTTTTGTGATTGTTGTTTATTTTTGCGCCAGAATTTTGTGGTTTTAATTATTTTTTAACATGAATAGTAAAGACCATCCTTTTTTAATTTTTTAATTTTAAAAATCCTGATACTGCATTTGGCAAATACTGTTTCAGGTTCATCATAAAACAAGAAGAACAGAGCTGCTGCTCCATTTTCCGTCCTCGCCGTCTTTCGTCCTTGTTAATTTCGTCATCTTTTCGTCTCGTTTCTCCAAGTTTTAAGACCCATCTTTTCGTCGACCATCACGTCCTCTGTTCCCTCAGCCTCTAGCACGGTTAATTGGGCTCCAAATTCTTGTGGAAACAGCATAAGATCTGAGGTTGGGTAAATGGGTAGATCTTAGGTTTGTTTGTTCTTGTTTTGGCCACTTTGTGTTTTGAAGCTCATCCTCTTCTTCGCCTGCAGGTCGCGTTGGGCTTGACTGCATTTTTTCTAGATGGAACAGCAGTGGTGGAGCCACGCGTTGACTATACGCGTTGAGGCAGTAGCGACGTGTGAGCTTCACTCCCCACCATGACAGGCCCTGCGTGAATTTGACGTGCCACCGCCTCGCCGGAGATTGCTCTTAGTGTTTTTTGGGTATATTTTTCGATGATTAATATGTACTTCCTGAAATGAAAATTTTTGAAGATAAATTAGTGATATACGTTGTATATATATTGTAAGAAATAGTGTAATTTAAATATTTTTAATAGATGATTAAAAAATTTTAAGTAATATAATGTAGGGAAGATGTTATTGGGCTTCTAAAAATCTATGCTAAGCCTTATATAGTTGTTATTGGATATTATTTGAATTTGTTTGGAGTTAATATCACACGGGTGTAGGAATTGTTTATTCCGAATGATGTCGATCTTTGAAAAGTATTTATGGAAATCAAAGAAGTGATGTTGTTGAATGACAAAATTTGTGTGAAATGTATGGTAAATGTTAATGTCATTTGGGTATCATGTACCAATGTAATGTTATTTTTATTGTTATCAGTGTATGAAAAGTTGGGGTACGTGAGCCAGTAAATTGTTACTATTCTCAGCAGAGACACATCTTGTTTGTTGAAGGTATGATTTATATAGAATGGGTCGTAATTTAGCTATTTTAGATGAATAATTGTTGATGTAATATGGAATATGTTTTCATGTAATGCATCGATGTCTTTTGATTGAGTTTGTACTGTTTTCGATGATGAGCATGTGAAAAAAATGTTTTATTATGATGTTCCTTAGGCCGAATCATAGAATGATGATCTACGACATTTGAATGATAATCTTTGTTTCCAAAGGTAATTATTTGTTGTGTAATACTACGTTGCAATTGTAGGATGATTTTGTTGTTGTACTTGTTTAGAGGTGGTGTGATTAAGTATGATGTGAATGTGGGCATGTACTATGTCCCTCCCCTAGCTGAGAAACATTTGACCTTAAACCATAGGTTAAGCCACTCTCAATTAGTTGAATTAATTGTGAGACGGCTTAAAATTGAATGTGAAGGGTTTCTTGTGAGAATATTTTATCATTGTCCTGAGACGATTGGTTCTGGTATATATTATCGATGTTATGAAGTGGAAGATGACCAGTCGACGAAGACCTTCTTTGATACAGTTCATAGAATGTCCCTGTCGTCAGCTGATCTTTACATTCAGCTAGAAACGATTAATACCCGTTGTGACCATCAGGGTGATGTTGGTCCGGACACCTTCACATCGTTGCTGAGCAATGTTCAAAACTATACCTCAGCAGCCTTCGCTCCGTACCCGACACAAGATTATTTGCAAGGTTTAGGAGAATCTCATGTCGTTGGTGAGTCGAGTCAACCTTCAGCGTATGTGCAACTTGGTTACTCTCAGTCGTCAACTAGTGCTAGTGCTCATGGTGGTTATCACGAGGGACTCAATGTCTTCGATGATGATTACGTAGGTGAAATTGGAAAGCATGGTTCTGGTGGTGGCGGTGGTGACCTTGTTGCGGGCCAGATTGATGTTGATGAATAGGAAGGTAATGGTAGGGAAGTAGATGCGGAAAGTGAAGATGATCATTTATTTTTTAATTGATCCGAATCCAAGGGATAATGATGAGCGTGTTGTACACACGAACAATGTCCCCACTGCATTCTATCAAATGTGGAATCCTAATACCAGGGCTTTCTTCAGGGATTACGTGATAAGGATTGGTATGACCCAATTGATTGTGGCATAATACTTCCTAATTATGTTTAAGCGACAGGTGAACTTGATTTTGGTATGCGATTTCGGACTAAGTCAGAATTAGTAGAAGCAATATCTAGGTGAAGTTCGAAGATGAACAGGGAGCACTGGGTTGTGGAGAACAAGTCGCGTACATGGTACGTAAAATGTAAGGAGGTTGTCAAAGGAAATGGTAATTGTTCATGGGTTGTGAGAGCCAGCATCAAGTCTTCCCATGGGATGTGGGAGATCACCAAGTGGGCAAGCAGTCATTCTTGTATGGGTTCTGGGCGATCGGATGGTAACACTAATGTGACATCGATGATGATCGCTCGATCTATTAGTTATCAGATTGATACCAACCCCTCCTTCACGGTACAAGATGTTATAGAGCATGTGCTGAAGGAGTTGAAAGTGACCATTTCGTACAAGAAGGCGAGGTACGGTCGACAGAAGGCTATTGATTTGGCCTTTGGAACTTGGGACGAATCCTACGAGAGATTGCCCACATTTATGAATGAGCTTGTAAGAGCTAATCCATCCATAGTTGTTGATTGGCCAAACGTACATGATAGAGTTTATGGTAACGAGTGTTGGAAGTTCAAGTTTGTGTTTTGGGCATTCAGACAGACTATCGAAGCCTTTCGTCAAAGTAAGCCAGTGATCAGTGTGGATGGTACTTTTTTTAAACAGGCTTACCAATCCATGATGCTAGTTGTTGTTGTACACGACGCGAATGATTACGTATTTCCAATCACCTATGCAATAGTAGATGCTGAGACAAATGAGAGATGGCATTGGTTCATGCTCAAGTTACGACACCATGTGGCAGGTAATGATTACAGGTCCAATTGTGTTATATCTGACCGTCATTCGGGGATCTTGAATGCAATGGAAAACACAGATGGATGGATGGAGCCAGTGGGATATCATCGGTTCTATTTGAGGCATTTTCAGTCTAACTTCCTCAGTGCAGGAAGTGGGAAGTTTAAGAATACGCATTTTAAGACCTTGGTGTGGCAGCTTGGAAATGCTAGACAGGAGCGGAAGTGGCGAGAGTACAAGGAGAAGTTGGAGGAGCTCGATCTCGCTGCATGGAAATGGTTGGAAGAATATGACAGGCGTAAGTGGTGTCTCACTTTCTATGGGAACCATCGTTGGGGTATTCTTACAACCAAAATTTCAGAGAGCTTCAACAACTGTTTGAGGCGCGCGAGACATATACCAATATCTGCTTCTATTAACACAACTTTCGAACGAACAGTCGAAATGTTTGCTCAAAGGTTAACAGAGGCAACTAACTGGAGGTACACTTACGTCACGCAAGTTTATCTACATATGAACTAACTCTAGTAGTAATCCTACATTAAATTATTGTTATTTTGCAGTTCTATTTTGCCGAGCATGATTTGGAATAAGTTCTAGAAGAACGGCAGCAGGGGACAGAGGCATGTTGTACATGTGTATGATTCTAATTTACAGATATATAAGGTTGTGACAAGGACATTCGACGACAGTGTGGGTGAATGACACTATACTCTGAAATACTCCAAGAAGCACTGTAGCTGTCGAGAGTGGCAAATTTTCAGGCTACCTTGTTCACATGCCTTGGCTGTTTGCAAGAAAATGAGCAATGATCCAAAAAAACCTTTGTGACAAGGCATATCACACTAAAACCATCGTATCACAATACAGTGCTGGTTTCATGCTCGTCCGAGATCCTTCACTGTGGCAACCCGCGAACTGGAGGTTGGTACCTAATATTTAAAAGTTTTGCGATAGGAGAAGTGTCCAATTTTTTAAAAGAATGATAAGGAATAAAATGGATGAAAGAGTACCTGGTGATCGTAGAGGTGTCTGTGCACTGCGTCCTACATAGGGTACTGTTTGTAATACTGAATTCTTTACAATGTTCAATAATGACTATTCTTGGAGATACTTAGTTTTCAACAGTTAGGGAGCTATGTATTCCGTGAAACTTGAAGTTTTATGTTACATTATATTACCTTGTTAATTTAAAGCGTGAACTATTTGTACTCGCTAAATGTCTGACAAATTATAGTTTTGTGACATAAATTGTGGGATTGATATAAAGTGATGGATTGATATAAAAAAAATTAACTGCTTTCTTATTCTGGGATAAATTGATGAACTAATGATCATTCTTTCATTTCATTCAGGGATACACCATGGATCATCCGGGACCGATCGACAAAGATTTGCTCTATCTTCACATGGAGCATCGTACAAGGGCGATATACAACGGTTACTTGGAGGATACTGCTTTGCAGGTCAGACGTTGTGATAGGTCCTGTTGGGTTGTCGAGATCGTAGAGGATGTACTGCGTTATGTTCGTGCAGTAGGTTTCTAGGGCCTCTTCGATTCAGCGGTTATCCGTGTTTGATCATTCACTTATCACAGCGTTGGTCGAACACTGAAGACCGGAGACCCACACATTTCATCTTCTCGTGGGTGAGGTAACTGTCACCTTGCAGAATGTGGCTGTGCTTTGAGGTATACAATCGATGGTATGCCCGTCAAGGGTGTTGACCAGAGAAGGCTGTCGGCTGATTGACAGACTATATGCAATAACTTCTTAGGGGCAACACCCCCTTGGATGTCATCAACGGGGGTTGTATAAGGGCCTCCTGGTTGGGTGACATGTTGCAAAGTCCACTTCCTATTGATGCCACAGACATTGATTGTCAGCAGCGGGCGAGGGTATTTATTCAACTCTTGGTTGGTGGAATGCTTATGTCTCACACGTCGGGGTATCAGATCCCTCTCCTCAACTTGTCGCCGATCATGGACTTAAATGCGGCACGAGACATTAGTTTAGTTGGGGGAGTGGAATTCTGGCACACTTGTACAGGAGCTTATGTGACACCGCAATTCCCCGAGCAACATCCATACTCAGGCTAGTTGTCCTTCTATGTAACATTACTACTTTATGAATATTAGATTTTTACATCATTTTCATAGTCAGCGCTCACATTATATTTTCCCGCCTCTTATTACTTTCCAGTTGTGGACGTGGGAGAGAATACCGACCATTCGTTCTGCCGAACAACTGTCACTGACCAACAATATGAGTGCACTTGGGTCCAAGTTAGTATTTAATAACTGAAAATAAACTATTCACAACCTTTCCTTAACAAACGATAACTGATGTTCTTCACTCCGTTCTGCGCAGGTGGAGAGCCCGATTTGATTTATCACGATCTCCGATGCATGTTCTCAATGTGTACCATGATAAGCTGACAGCTCTCAAAGACTGTTAGGTACAACGGTGATCGTTTGGTTTCAATAATAACAGTGGCTTAAATATTCATTGATTTTTAGATTATTTAAATCCTGTTCGTCTTCTTTTGCAGTTCATTTGGCAACCATACTCTGAGCATCTCCTGCAACAGCTGCCGCCATATTCTACAGCCGGTAGGAACAACTGGTTGTTGAATGTCAACCTCATTTGCTGGCACATGATCAAGGGATACCATGTTCAAGGAGTACTTAGGAAGTTCGGTTTATTCCAACCAATACCTGTGCAGTTGGTGCCGAAGAAGGTCCAAAAAAGGCTACATTCAAGAGATCGTCGGGGAGGCCGAATGTGGATTGGCGAATTGTCCTGAGCACGTATGTTCAGGCGTGGGAGCAGCGGGAAAACTACATAGCCCCGATCCTTGGAGTTGTAGATCCATATACACCGAAATGAGAATACATGGAGTGGTACCTCCGTAGCACAGTGAGACTTATTGACCGACCAGGAAGGCACCTAACGGTTACAGAGGGTTTTCACGGAGATGGGGCAACCTTAGAGTGTATGGTATTCATTAATTTTGTCCAATAACATTTTATAATTACATACCATTTAAACAATCAGTTGTATCTAACAGGTTTATTTGATTTGTCCAGATGCAGGTTATGTCCAGGGTGTGGCTCAGGCACGAAATTAATTGGATGCATGTTCCCCACTTTACGCAGACCTTATCAGGTACACCCTTGAAGATGTCACAAGTGCCCTAGCATATGCGCTTGATCCATCAAAACTGCATTACTATCAGCCACATGCGCACCCCGAGGAACCTCCACCTGGTGTCAGGTACAATGAAATCAGAAGCCATTGTAAAGCTCCTCCTGGAAGACAAGGTGGTCGCTGACGGCGCCCTACAAGACCTACTCCTGACATTGGTTTCTCTCAAGTCGGACCTTCACATGTTAGTCCAGCCTACGAAGAACCATCCGATGCTGGACTCTCGCACTCCACCACTTCTCCGGATCATTCTGCTGCATACCTTACTCCAGCTAGTAGTCATGCACAATTGTCTATGACTGCTCCATTCCATACAGCTAGCGGTCTCATGTCCAACATCATTCCAATAATGATGAAGCTGAAGACGATATGGAGGAGGACTCCTCGGATGGAATTCAGGACGAAGACTTAGCAGCGTCTACTCATGTGCCTGTAAGAAGCACACATCCCGCACGATACGCCCGCCGCCTTGTGGAACGGGTGGAAAACTTTGCGGGGCACGTCATTAGTACAGTCGAGGTGGGTTCAACTAACATTGTATTAATAATACCTACATTTCTACCAACCAAATAGGAAT
>JAULKM010028655.1:0-29950 GCA_032355605.1 Rubia tinctorum | reverse complement strand
AAATGTACAATTTCTTATCTCTTTGGCATGAAAATCTAAGAACATGGAATTAGAACTTATTGTTGGGTAAATGATGTTAATCTTTATAGATGAGTATGTTAATGTGGTTTGTTATCATATTTAACCAAAGGTAGCACTAAAAGGTATAATATTGAATGTCGATTGTTCTAGGTTAAACCTAATATATGCTTTATTTGGTTAAATGGCTATGCATTTAGAAGAATGATTGCAGTTTTTATACAATCTATGGTTCTTTGTGTATGATGTCATTTATGAAATACCTTCAGGCGTTGTTTGTCTAAAGTGATCATCAATGAGGTTTGAAAATAGTCGTTGATCGCTTTTGTGAATTACTCTTAAGAAGAAAGGAATATTTATCTTCAAATAGAATTGATAGCATTAACCATAGGCAATTAATGTGATTGAAAGAGTGATTATTTCTATGATCTATATAAGGTTTGGAAGTGGGAATCAATTGCCCCCAACACTTTGTCATTTGTGATTTTATCATCTTTTCTTAATTGTTGCATGATTAGCATAATTACCTTTATATACTAGTTATCTTGGTTTTTTACTTTCATAACTTTAGAAAAACCAACACCCCCTCCTCTTTACTTGCTTATATATATGCTTATGTCCACCTTATATTCATGAATCCTCGAAATAATCCCTCTTTTTCGTGGACGACCCTGGTTTGCCACTATCTACTTAGTTGTATTTAAGAAGCACTTTACGACAATAAATGGTACCTTTGATAGGTATGGCGATGACCTCCCACCACACAAAAGAAGCCATTGTAACAAATTTAACTAAACGGTCTATTATAGGGTACAACTGCCTGATCAAGTTTGATTTTCTCCCTGAATCTACCTTTGGAGACCTACAAGAGTGAAATAATGACTAACTTTACCTGTGCTAGTTAGCTTAGCTAATGAGTCTTCTACCACATTTGTTACTCTATAAATGTGCTCAATCTTGTAGCTTAAATTCTCTAATATCTCCCATACTTCATTGATGCAGCACCAAGGGACTGGGATTTCTTTTCGAATGATCTTGACAAAGAGTTTTTAGTCACTCTCTATGTTTATGCTTCTTATGTGTTGTTGATTTGTTAATTTCAGTTCAGGTTGAAGTGTAGCAACTTCTATTTTGATAACTGAGTTGCATCTGAAATGCTGAGTAGCTGCTGCTATCAGTTCTCCTTTTTCATTCCAATTGACAGGGAAAGTCCATTAGAAACCCAAACCAACCAAAACCCCCCTTTTCACTTGCTTTTATATCTATGTATATATACATCTAGACTTATATTCGCCATTGCATGCTTAAGTGCTTAGAAATATCCCTCTTCTCTGTGGACGACCCCGACTTGCCAAACTATCTACTTAATTGTATTTAGTAAGCATATTGGGCTTATAAATAGTATCTTTGAGAGGTACGGCGACGACCTCCCACCACCTTATCAATGTCATCCTCTAGGGTTAGTGTCCTCAAATGAGCATATATCTTAGTCCTCGACATTTTAAGAAAAGGTCTCCCCAGTAAAATTGAGGGCCCACCACCATCGTGCACTACGTCAAGGACATAGAAGTCCCCCGGAAACACTAAATTGCCACTCTAACCATTACATCCTTAACTAAACCTTGAGGGCTAGCTTGGGAGTGATCAGCTAGACAATTATTATAGTTTCCTTAAACTCACATATTTCTAGGTTTTCATGAAGTCTAGAAGGGAACATTAATGGATGCTCCTACGTCAATCATATAATATTTCACCAATTTTCCACCTAAGGAGATAGGAATTGAAAACATCTCGGGGTCATCACATTTCTTAGATAAGTTTTGATGATTTAGAGTAGCCACTCCCCCTATCTTCAATTTCCCTACCTTCCTAATTTGTTTATTACTTTTCTTAGTACATGCAATTTCAAAAATTAAGCATAAGATAGGACATGCTCAATCAAATCCAAAATTGGAAAGCTAGCCTCAACCTTCTCAAAGATTTTGCAAAAGTGTGCATCATTAGTTGCCACCTTTGACCTTACCCTAAATTCACAAGGGAAAGGTGGCGGATGATTCATTCTCACCTCGGGTGTGGGAAGCTCTTTGACCGGCTCCTCCTATACAACTATCTCTCACTCCTCCAAGTTAGTCTTGTTGATTTCCACCATCAAGTCATCCTCTTGCATGATTTCCTTATCGGACTCATGTACCTCCTTCCCGGGCTTATGTACCTCCTTCCCGCTCCTTAGATTTAATGAACTCACATTTCTTAGATTGATCTCTGGTTGGGAAGGGATCTTTTCAGGCTCTTTAGCCTCAAGTTACCTCACCGGGGTTGTGAGTTTCCCGGCTTGGATTTCAAAGTTTTTGATGGTTAAAAAAGCCCTAGTACCAAGATCTTTACCTTTTTCGCTCCTCAAACACATAGTTTTTCTTATCCAATTGGGAAATAGCCTCCAATATTTCTTCCCGATCTGACTTGTATAGAGCCGCAATGTTGTTTGAAAACCCCCCTCCCCTTGGATAGAGTTGATGTTGAGGTTTTCAGCCTTGATTATGCCCTTGACCTTGATTCTCCTCACTCCAATGGAAGTTGGGGTGATCGCGATAATTAGGGTTGAAGGTATTCACGTAGGGATCTTGTCTTTCACCTCTTAGGTTCCCCCGCACCCCTTGTTGTCATTTCCCCATAGCAAATGATTACCTGTTTCCACCGTTGTAGTCCAATGTCTTTTCCTCTTCAAAATATGCCACCATTTATGGACAAGTGTCAGTATGATGATCAAGACTACATATGCCACAAACCTTATTTGGTGGATTGTCCCTTTCATAAATTCATTCATCATTGAGGCAAGTGCTTGAACTTGCTCTTTCAATTTGGGATATTGAGCAAGCTCATCCAATGTTTTCACTAGGAATCTAGTACCAAACTGTCCACTGGCCATTTCTTTGAAGAGTGCTATTGCATCCCTCAAACTCTTGGTTGCTATCCAACCATTGCATGCAACATTCATCATCCTTATGATATAATCTCATAGCCTTTTGATGAAATAATACACCAAGTCACCTTCTGAAAAAGGATGGTAAGGACAACTCACCAACAATATCTTTAACCTCTCTCAATACTTATATAGGGACTTGTTTGCCATTTGGGATATGTTGGAAAGTTACTTCTTGAGACCTACAGACTTGGAAGCCGGAAAGTACTTTTCAAGAAACCTTCAATTCATATCCATCTAAGAAGTGATGAATCATGGAAAAAGATAATATAGCCAATCATTGGCCATATCCCGCAACAAGAAAGGAAAGAATATCAAGTTGTAATCTTCTTCTGAAACTCCCACCGGCTTCATATTGGTACACACTAGGTGAAACTCTAACATGTGCTTGTTCGGGTGTTCCGTTGCCATCCCGCGGAAAGTTGGAAAACATTTGATCATCTTGCCTTTAAGATTGTAAGTGACATTTTGTGTCAATGGTGGTAAAACAATACATAGGGGTTGATTCTCCAAGTTAGGATCCATTAACTCCCTAAAAGTGCGTTGTCCTCGGCCATTTCTACGGTTTTTTGAATTACATAAGTTGGCTTTTGTGGAACCCCTACTCTAGATCTCCTCCTCCTTGTTCTCCAATTATGTGCCTATTCCGTAGGATAATGTAGAGACCCTACATTTTTTGCACTGGTACAAGCCATAAACTAGGAGCTAAACAATACCCAACTAAGAAGAAACACTAGCACAAGGATTAGAAGTACACGGATCACTATCACTAAGGCTCAATAGAAAAAAATCAATAAAATAAAAATACTAACTACTCTACTAACAAGCTATGCAAGTTAACGATTAAACCTTTAAACTAGCATCCCCGGCAGCTGCGCCAAAATTTAACCCGTCCCCTTCCAGTGTTGCTAATAAATGACCTTTTACATGGGAGATCTACTAAGTAAATCGAGAGGAGGATGTTTCAAGGGTCAAAGTTAGAGATTTATATTGTGTCTCTCATTCTTACTACTATAATACCTACGGTGTATATAGTGGAAAGAGCGAAGCCATCACAGAGATGTTAGGAACCAAAAGTTAACTACACATAGCCGCAATCATGTAATCGATCCCACTAGTCACCGAAGCAAGAAGCATTTATAGGATTTGTTGGGGAATTTAAGTGACTAGTTTGTTTTTCGAGGTAGTCTTGTGTTGGAGGGGGTTTGGCATGAGGCTGCCTCATGCTTGGGGGGGGGGGAGTTTGTCGCAATGACTCCTGTATCCGAAAACATTAAATCGAGAGTAGCACTGCTCCAACTAAAATATAATGACTAATAATCCCTAAAAACACCACAAAAAATCAAAGTCATTCCTAAAGATTCACAGGAAATTTGCAAAAGCTACTAAAACAAAATAAAAACACCGTTTCTTTAGTTTTGTCCTCACGACTTATTATTTTATGCAATTTTGAAAACTTATAAAAGTGGTTTGGTGGGTCACCGGAATTAGTGTCCTTGGAAACCCAACTACCAAGTCTCTATGGATGGGTCTCCACATTACCTTCGGTTTGCCCTTCACCTTGGGAGAGACGTTCCAAACACAACCATCTTTCATAAACGTAGACACATTTTTGTTGAGTTTGGGAGTAGGAAGGGGATCATGACTTTTTAGTTCCTTAACTCGCTCCCTTTTCCGCTATATGTTGGTGTTAGAAATCAGAAGCAAAGCATCTTTAATCACACTAGAAGAAGCGTGCTTATCAACAATTGCATCATCACAAGGTTCATCCAATCAAGATAGAACATGTAAGGCCTCTATATTGGGAAATATCTCATCATAATCAAGAATTTCATTTAGGCAATCATCATCTTCAATCAGGCAATGGTTTTCACATTGAGCAAGATCATTATTCAAAGTTATGCCTTTGCACTAAGAAAGAGAATAGGTGAATCATGCTTAGATTTGTAAATTTCAAATCCCACTTTATCAATGTCATCCTCTAGGGTTAGTTTCCCCAAATGAACATCTAACTTAATCCTTCACGTTTTTAGAAAAGGTCTCCCTAATAAAATTGAGGGCCCCTCTTGTTTCTTAAACAATCAGGAAATAGCCTCAAATATTTCTTCTTGATCTGAATTGTATAGAGCTGCGGTGTTGTTGGAAGGCCCCTCTCCCCTTGGATAGAGTTGATGTTGAGGTTTTCAGCCTTGATTGTACCCTTGACCTTGATTCTCCTCGTGCCAATGGAAGTTGGGGTGATAACAATTACTAGGGTTGAAGGTATTCACGTAAGGGTCTTGCCTTTCACCTCTTCGATTCCCCCGTAACCCTTGTTGTCATTTCCCCCTAGCGAATGGTTACCTATTTTCACCATTGTAGTCCAATGCCTTCACCTCTTCAAAATCTTTCACCATTTGTGGACAAGTGTCAGTATGATGATCAAGACTACATATACCGCAAACCTTACTTAGTTTATTGTCCCTTTCATAAATTCATTCATCATTGAGGCAAGTGCTTGAACTTGCTCTTCCAATTTGGGTGATTGAGCCGGCTCATCTAATGTTTTCACTCGGAATCTAGTACCAAAATGATCCATTGGCCATTTATTTGGAGAGTGCCATTGCATCCCTCAGACTCTTGTCGATAATCGAACAATTACATGCAGCATTCACTATCCTTATATCATTATCTCATAGCCCTTTGAAGAAATAATACACCAAGTCACCTTTTTTGAATGGATGGAAAGGAAAACTCACCAACAATATCTTGAACCTCTCCCAATACTCATAAAGGGACTCGTTCTCCATTTAGGATATGCTGTAATGTTTCTTCTTAAGACTTGCAGAATTGGAAGCTGGAAAGTACTTTTCAAGGAACCTTCACTTCATATCCATCTAAGAAGTGATGAATTCGGGCAGAAGATAATATAGCCAATCATTAGTCACATCCCATAGCAATAAAGGAAAGAATCTTAAGTTGTAATGTTCTTCGGAAACTCCCAGCGGTTTCATATTGGTACACACTAGGTGAAACTCTGACAAGTGCTCACTTGCCATCCCATGGAAATTTGGCAAACATTGGACCATTTTTCTTTTGAGCTTTCATGTGTCATTTTATGGCAAGGGCGGGAAAAAATACATAGGGGTTGATTATGTAAGAGTGCGATTGTCCTCTGCTATTTCTACGGTTTCTCAACTATAAAAGTTGGCTATTGTGGAACCCTAACTCTCGATCTCTTCCTCCTTCTTCTCCAATTACCGGTGTATTCCTTTAAATAATGTAGAGTCCCTAGATTTGCGGCACGAGTATATACCATAAACTAGGAACGAAACAATACCCAACTAGAGGAAACACTAGCACAAGGATTAGAAGTACACATATCACTATCACTAAGGCTCAATAGAAAAAACCAACTCAAGAAAAATAATAATAACTACTCAACTAACAAGCTATGCAAGTTAACGATTAAACCTTTGAAGTAGCATTCCTGGCAGCTACGCCAAAAAATATAGGAGTTTTTGGGGGAATGGCTGACCTGGTTGACTATTGGGTTTTTTGAGGTAGTCTTGTGTTGGAGGGTGTTTGGCATGAGGCGGCCTCGTGCTTGGGGGGGGGGTTTGATACAAGGCTACCTCGTGTTTGAAAGGCTTGACATGAGGATGGCCATAACCCTTGTGCTGGTGAGGCCGTGGATTTACTTGAAGGGCAGAGACAACATTAGGAAACATACAGATGGATGTTACCATTGGTGATAACAATAGAAATTGCACCATCATATGCAGTTTTGTGGTCATGGATGTGCCAAGTCCATTCAATGCCATCATTGGAAGACTTAGATGACCACAACGAAGGCAATATGGTCTCCATACCACTTAGTAATGAAGTTCCTGACTTCATCCGGAATAGCAACAATAAGTGGATGCCAATAAATAGCAAAGCACTGTATGGTCATCGTGATAAAAGTGGGGAAAAGTTCAGAGCAAACTAAGATGGTTAGCGCTGCCTCAAATAGCAGCTTATTTAGGCAAAGTGAGTCAGTAGTAGATCTGAGGGAAGAAACTGAAGTTTTCACTCTAGCTGACAAAGACACTTCCAAGTGCATGAAAATTGGGAAGCATCTTCTATATTTGGAAAAACAAAAGGTAATAATATTCTTGTGAAGTCATAAGGACATGTTTGCATGGAAAGTGCAGAACGTGGGGGAGGGGGGGAGCTAACCTTGGCATTGCTACCCATTCCCTAAACATTAGCGATTCATTTAAACCGATCAAGTAGAAGCACAAATCTTTGCTCATGATAGGCAGAAAGCTATCGAAAGAAGTTACAGCTTTGCTTCAAGCTGGTATACTGAAGGAGGTAACATATCTGAAGTGGTTAGCGAATCCAGTGATGGTAAAAAAGGCGAACACTAGATAGAGATTGTGTATCGACTTCACTAATCTAAACAAGTCATGCCCAAATAATTGTCATCCTTTACCTAATATTGATCACCTAGTCGAAGCGGTAGCAGGGTACGAAGTCTTAGCCTTTTTGGATGATAAAGGATTCCACAAAATACTGATGAATCTTGAAATGCAGAGAAAACATCATTCAGAACAATCAACAATAAGACTATAGTTCAGGTTTCTCATGGAATTGGGGAAATGCAGAGAAAACATCATTCAGAACAAGCATACGATTCTTTTAAAGAACAGCTCCAGGCATTGCCCACATTGAATTCACCAATTCTATGAGAAACCTTATATATGTACTTGGGATTTTCAAAGAACGTAGTCAGCTTGGTTCTAGTATGAAAAAAGGGCCAAAAATATGTACATGTATACTATATTAGCAGAATACTGCAAAGTGCACAGAGAGTGTACATGCCGGTTGAGAGGTTAATTGTAGCCTTAGTGTCCTAAAAAAAGGTTTAACCCTATTTCCCCAGTCATGGGATAGTTGTCCACACTGATCACCCAGTCAAAGACATCATCAGCAAGCTAAAACATCCAGTATAATGACCAATTGAGTTCTCGATTTGGGGAAATATGAAATGTAGTTCCAACCACAAACAGCAATCAAGGCACAGGACTTAGCAAACTTTATCACGGAGATGCCGAGCGAAGATGCACCAGACGTGAATCACCAGCAGAACCTTAGAATCAATAAAGATAAATCTAAATGTGTGGATGTTACATGGAAACTATTCGTAGATAGAGAATCTAGAAAGGAAGGTTGCATTGCAGGACTACTATTAGTCAACCCAGAGGAAATGAGCATAGATATTCACTTCATTTCAATTTTCCACTCACCAACAATGAAGTGGAGTATGATGATTTAATATGTTGCTTAGACCTTACAATAAGGGTGAAGGTAAAAAGTGTTTGGAGCTTTAGCGACTCATAGATAGTAGTAGAGTAGGTCAGAGGATACTACGAAGTGTGGGAAGATCAGCTAATAAAGTATATAAGGAGAGTCCATCATCTTATCGCTCAAATCGAATACTTTAATATCCAGAATGTGCTATGAAGTGAAAATACAAAGGCAGATGCCTTAAGTAAGCTAGCAACAGCTGAGTTTGATTCATTGGTTGGACACAAGGATGTAAAAGTGGAAGTCATTCCAGTCAGAAACACAGAGATAACAACCATTTCAACAGTTCAAAAGGAAGAAGTGAACTTGTTGGCACTGCTGATAGACTACTTCATAAGGGGAAGGTTTCCAAAAGATAAGGTACAAGCCAAAAATTTGGAACTATGATCTCACAATTACGTTTATGAAGGAGGAGTCCTGTACAAAAAAAGGTTCCTACCTCCACGACTTAAGTGCCTAGGTCCTATAAAAGTAGAAGAAATCGTGAAAGAAGTACTCGAATAGCTATGTGGAATGCATTAGGGTCTGGAAAAATTGCAAAGAAGATAATTCAAATTGGATACTATTGGCCCCGTACAGCATAAACCGCAGGCGGCTTAATAGGAGTTTACGGGGCAAGGACATTCGATAAAAGGGGAATTGACTTGGTTGGACCTTTCCCAAAATTCCTAGTTGTGGCAATTTACTACTCCACCAAATGGGTAGAAGCGAAGCCGCTGGGAAGAGTAACAAAGGTGTTAACAAGAAAGTTCAACTAGCATAACATATTTTCACTTCGGGGTGCCACAAACTATTGTCACGAACAATGACACGCAATTCACTGGCGAAGTATTTATTGAATGGTGCTCGAAGTTAGGGATTACACAAAAGTTTACCTCTATAGCTCATCCCCAAGCCAATGGACAATAGAAATCACCAATAAGACTATAGTTCAGGTGATACAAAAAAAGATTGGAATGGAAGTGAACTAGTTGGGTTGACAAGATACCCAATACCTTGTTATCGTATAAAATAACTGTTCAATAACCAATAAGATCAATGCCATATAGTTTAGTCTATGGTCACGAGACAGTGATACTGGTGGAAATTAGGAATTTGAACCTTCGAGTATAGGTGTACAAGGAGGATAATAATCCTGATATGATGAAACTAAACCGATATGAACTTGAAGAAAAGAGGCAGCGAACAGCAATCACAGAGGCAAAATATAAGGAGAAGATGGCTATATCATACAATTAGATGGCCAAGAAGACACAATTCTAAATCGGTGACTTTGTACTGGGAAAGAATGAAGCGAGCCTAGTGGAAGAAAAAGGAAGCTAAGCCCAAAATTGGAAGGTAAATACAAGATAGCAAAAGTGCACCATTCCAACTATTACGAGCTAGAGAGATTTGATGGCAGTAGCATCCCCAACACTTGGAATGTGATCAACCTTAGATATTTTTATGATTAACATCCAAGGAGAAGGATATGAAAAAACCAAATGTGCAGTGGCCATGAGATGATCATTGGTGTTTATTCACATCCTTGTTTTCTTTTCAAAGCGATATTATTGCATTCGTACATATTAAATATAAAAGGTGTCTTTGAGGGAAACATACTTTTCATGATCTTTACTCACATTCTCTGAATAATATCCAACTACGACACATCGCAAACAATTGAGTTTAGCCAAAAGTGAACAAACAACTTACAAATTTTCGACGTCGCCAACTCTAGATCTTACAATGTCCAAGTTTTACTTTTTCAAGGTATAGATCTTTCACAAATAAATATATACCTACAAAACAGCGAAATAAGCAAGAAATAGATCATGCAGTTCACGCAATACAAATTCCCAAGTTACCAAGCTACAGATCTCGGAACTTCACAAACTCAAATATGCAAGTTATAGATCTTGCTAAAAGGTAGATATGCCCACAAACATGGTATAAGAAAGCAACAGATCTTGCATGTTCGAAAAAATAAAGATCCTTAGTTTTCCAATCTATAGATCTTGCCTAATAGGTAAATATGCCAACAATACCAAGAATATAAACTATACAGCCTGAAAAACTAAAGCATGAAAGTGCCAAATGCATAAAAAACTGAACAGAGGGAAATGTAAAAACCACAATACATTGTGTTCAGATATAGCAGCAAACACCAAATAACAAAATACAAGTTAGCATAAAGTACACTCCAAGAATTTTTAAAAACAAACTATCAACACCTAGATGCGCGAGATGATCCAGACGGCAAAAAACCGCCATGGAGACAAGGTGGCTCAGATTCGCAATGAGACTGCTCAGCCTCACGACGACATCGTTAAGCCTCATGTTTATCTTCTAACATCTTGTCATAGCGCCATTTTATTTATAAGTAGGTGGGATGCCTTGTGAAACCCCTTCGTCCCACATGATCAAGATGCTTGGCATAGTATGCCCTAAAATCAGTTATACAGCCAAATTCCTCACAATAAAGCTACACGCTCATAACGTCAACAATATCTTGATAATCATTATTCGCAGCCATCAATTTTTCACCTCCTCTTCCAGTTGACGAATGTGAGACCTACTACTTCTAACAAATTAATCCTCCGCATGCCGATATTCATCGTTAAGTCTCCACGACCAGTAGACCGATGAGATGATGATGTAGGGGATGAAGTCCATTCTTGTATTCAACACAAGCCCATTCAAGCTGATGCACACATGAGTCGAGGCAATTTCACTCAGCATGAAGCTCTTCATTCTCACTTTGAAGTTGAGTGTTTATAGCAAACCGTTCGTCAAATTTACTTTGCCACCCGACTGCAGAAGAAGAGAAATGATCACACTCATTTTGCTTTTTCTTCAATAGCTCTAGTAGATCGTCAATGCGAGAACACTGTTTATTAATGATCAAAGTCTTTTGATGAGCTTTACTGGAAGGAAAATTATTAGCATCCTCCTGCTGACGAAGCATTTGGACCATGCTCAGCTGTTGGCATTGAATAAGGTTCTTTTGTTTGGAAAAAAACTCTTTCAACTCATGGACATAATCTTTAGTATCTATTAGAGTCTTCATCCATTAAACTTCAAGATCATGGACACCAAGTAACATATACTTTATGTGAATACTAAAACATGCTGCCCATTCATAAACATGGGGAGAAAGATGGAGCAAATGCATATACACACCAATAGATTTGATATTAACTAAGCTACAAACTATATCCTTATCCAAAGATTCAACATTATAGCCTTCAGGTACAAAATGGCTACATGGGCAAGTTGCAGAAGAAGTTGGAGAAGAAGAAGAAGAAGAAGAAGGAAGTTACCATCCAAGGCACAAGGGAATATAATCTAGATTAGAAAACTGATTAGCAGAAATAATGTCAAAGTATTTCTCGGATAAGGATTGACCGGCCTCGCCCATCTTAATAGGACAAAATGGAGAAGACATATACCCAGGGAACATAAAAAACAGACATTAAACCAAGGACGATCATAAAAATGGACAAATAAAAATCAATGATACTAAGATCCAATAACATTAGAAGGAGGAACAGGTGAAGTCTTAAAAATGGAAGCATCATGGGCAAGGAACTCAGTGCTTGCATCGCCTTCAGCGTTAACATTGGCCTCATCACATCAGAGTTAACAACAGGCTCAGAAGAACGAGAACCAAAACAAAGATCCTCAAAATAATCAACCTCACAATTCCTAAGTTCAACCACAGAGGGAAAGCAAGGCAGACCAACTGGGTGAGATAGCAAGACGTAATGGTGACCACCATCAGAAATACTGCGGATAAACCCCTTGTTAAGAAAATCCTTTTGTTACTCCAGCACCTTCTCGAACTTAGCGAGTTTTGGAAAGTTCCGGGCTTTCATAGTAGGGTTCAACCTTTGTTGCTCTGCCAAAGCCTCGACATATCCAACTCTGTAAGTAGTAGTGGATATCTCTTGAAATAAAGTATAAAAGGACTTTGTCCTCACCAGATGATCAACAAGGACCTGGGATACCCAGAAGAAGTGGGACCATTAGTCTTCATCTCCTCCAACTTTGAGCGCAACTGAGTTGCTTCCCTCTCCGTAGATAAAAAAAACTCTTCAGCTTCCTGTGCATGTTTTTAGCATCCCCAATAGAGGTACTCAAAGTTGTGCAATTTGGTTCAGCCTCCTGCCATTTTTCCAGGACCAAACTGTCCCCTTTGGCAAACTCAACAACTCGTTAGCTAACGAGCACTAAAGTTTGACGAACCCAATTTTCAAAAGTATAGAGATAAACATAGAAGTTAGATATCATGATACTTAAATAAAAATTAAAACACACATGTTTTAAAAACATACCACAGACATTGTCTCATGGAGACACAGTTTAGAAAGGGTAGCAGGAATAGTTGCTTCCACCATCAAATAATGACTTCGTGGTGGGGGCTTAGAGTGGAAATGGTTGGTGGTCCCCCTTTTCTACGGAGGCTCCAAAGTTTTGGAGGTCCCACCTATTTGCTCTTTGTTCCTTCTTTCACAAGAAGCTTCATGAGTATTGCGGGAGGCGATCTCCCTACCTTCCTTAGCAGTAGCCTCAGAAGTTTGTAGCAGGGAACTAGTTCGGTCCCTTTGTTTGAAGGGACAATAGTTGAAATGTTTTTGTGGGTTTCAACAGTCTTGCATTCAGACTATTCATCTTCATCGTCAGAGAAAAAAGTTATAACAACGAAACGCATGGTGAAATCCATATCTGCAATTTCACCAAGAAAGTAAAACAAGCACAAAGAAACAACAAGACAATAAGAACAATAAGAGATAAATAAATCGGACAAAAAAATAGTGACAAGCAAACACCTTCGCTCATAGTATTAGCATTGCAAAGAAACGTGAAATGTTCGCTGAGTTTCAAAACAACATCGAACTTAGCATTAAGGTGAGAACCAGTCATATGATGTTTTGATTTACAAACGTTGGAATTCCAAACAGGAAGAGGTTGATGTTCTCATTACTAGGTTTTAGAAAGAATAACCTTTTACGCTACACCCCACAGTTGGAATGTCTGGGTAAAGGGTGAATTCAAAAGATGAATTCTTCACCTTGCGAAGCTGATAAAGGCTAGAAAATAGGTGAATTGAAAAAGAACATTAGCTGCTTTGCACACATGGTAGAAGATAACAAAACTTGGAAAAAGCTTTAGGATGAAGCTGAGATAATGGGATTATATAATGGGAGAGTAAATCTAGGACCTGTTCGGTATGGAAAAAATAGCCAAAACATATAAGATAGTCTAAATAACCAAAGATAAAGCCATACAGAGGGGTGTAAATACTTTTAGAAGCCACAAGGGCCCTAAGTTTATACAAAGATAAAAAATGATAATTATCCTTAAAATTATCTAAGCACTATCTGAGAGAATACATGCTAATGGCCAAAGAACCGGCAGGATGGTCAGAATCGTCCTCGAAATTTACACTGTCAACAGAGACTTCTTTTACAGATGGTCAAAATTGTTAGAGGAGGACATTGAACTAGTCAGAACTCTTAAAATCCAGATAAAAACTAAGCAATTAAAAATTACATAGAACAAAAGGGAATATTCTGGCAAAAGTCGAAGAAAAAACATAGAGTATACCTAAAAGAAAAATAGAGAATAAGAAACCTAATAGGAAAATCCTAAGATTAGGGTTCAAAAAGAAAACAAAAACAATAGAGAAGAGGTACAAACACACAAGTAAGTATTTCTCTACAAAGAAGGAAGATCAGAAAGAGAAAAACTTACAGTTTGATGAACACCAGCGAAGAATTGGAGCAATGGTCGGAAACTTAATTTGCGAAATTAAAAAGGCAGGAGAAGTCAAATTTGACAAGGAAGGTAATGATTACTATCTACAAAAAAGCAGCTCACCTTTCTAGGAATTCGAGAAGTTGGTGGTATATAAGTACAAGCAATGTAGTGAATACTGACAAAATCAAATTACCAAAATTGAGGCATTTATAAAAGGGAAGACATAACGACGTGAGAAATAATTTTGGAACAATACAACGAAAAATGAGGAGAAAATATAGCAAAATATCAAATGACTACATAAGTTACAAGTTAAGCAGATAAGGATAAAATTTGAATTTCAAATTCAAATTTCAAGAGGGAAAACACAAACATCATAATATTACTAGCTAAGAAGAAACTAATACTTCGCGAAGACAATGTTAGCTATATTTAAAGCGAAAATGTTGTTATAGCTTCATAAGTACGCAAAACAAAGTTCGAAAATATACTACAAAAATGGAAAGTCATCGCTATGTATTTACTAAACTTTGTGGCTTTGGGGGGGGGGAAGCTTATGGTGTATACCTAGCCCATAATCTGAAGGTCACTGGCCTTTAGGACTAGCCCAATACTCAACCGTGAAGTCCAATGATCATATCATCGATGAATCAAGGAAGGTGGAACCTTGTCTGAGACACGGCATCACTTCCAATAAAGGTGGAACCACGTCTGATGGATTAACCATGAATCGAGATTGTAGAAACAATGATACAACCCACGATCTCAGACACGGGCAATACGGAACCACGATTACAAACATTATTAAATAAATAGAGATTAGCACTGAAGAAGGTAAGTAAAGATGAGGAATTCTTATTCTCTATGGAAAATACTGACTTCATCGTCGAAGAATTTTCCCCGTAATTATTTCTGGGGTTTTATTTTGCAGGAGGCTGTACTTTACGGTGAATAGCAAAGAATTTATTTGGTTGGATTAACATAGCGCAATGCCATTGGGCAGAAGCTAAATAAAGAGATGTAAAGAAAAGAACCTGGAGAGAAGGAAAAGTATTTTCTCTCTCTAGCCAACTCTTGATGATGAAAAATGAACATAAACTTCAACCCTAGTAGAAAAAGGTCTATATATAGTAATCGGGAATTTTGACCTTGAAATAGGCCCAAAAATGGCCTTAAAACCCTAAAAGATGCAATTTGCGTGGCCTGTGGCAAATGGCACGGTCTGTGCAGACTCATGTTAAACGGCCCATGTGACATGGCACAATCCTTGCATCCTTGTGCAAGGTGTGGCACATAGATCTTCACGAGCCGTGGGCTTGTGCCTAATCTGGAATTTTTGATCGCACGGCTCGTGTCGTTTGGCTTGGCCCATCGCCTCGAAGGTCTTTTAGCTTAAAAAAGGGTGCGGTCTGTACTATTTCTCACACACCATGGGTTGGTCCTGACTTTTAAGACTTAGAACAACACAGTCCATGTAAAATGGAGTGGTGTGTGCCCAAACTTAGCCACTTAGATGTGAATTTGATGTCTTGGTGCAGCAGTCTGAACGGACGTGTACGATCCATGTTAAAGCTTTTCCACAGCTCGTGTATACTTGCACGAGCTGTGCAAGCCACTGTACATGGGCATGCATGGATGGTTCGGCCTTGTGCGCGGATTGTGCCGTCAGTTAGTCGGTCGGCTGGTTCGATCGACTTGCACAGTTTTTCATCCATGGCTTTCTTGAATTTCAAATATGCCTTTTCCGGGCTCAATTAAATATTTTACCAAGCTTTGGAGTTTGTGGCCTTCAATCTACTACCATCCTTGTGAATGACCTTCGATATATTTTACCATCATTGCGAATGACATTCAAATATCTACTACAACCCTCGCAGATGTCCTTCTACAAAAAGATGATGAAAAACATACTCGCTAGAAACATAATAATAAGATTATAAGGGAAAATATAGGTGCTCTTGAATACAAAGTGTCCATTAGGATCAATTAAGTATACAAAACTCGGGGTTTAGATAAGAAAATCAATAATGGTCATATAAACCCTTTGTCGTGCAAATATAACTAAAACTAGCAATCAACAAAACAAAAGCTGATAATAAATGTTTCAAATGCATTGATTAATGCATGAAATAAGGTGCACATCAATCCTTCACACTTAAACCTTTACACGTCCTCGAGCGAACAAAATTGAGAAAAGATCCAAGAAGAATGTAGCATGTAAACAGAAGTTAACCGATGCACTCAATTTATTCTCAAACTGCCCTATTTCCCCCAAAGATTGTAAGACTCTCACAACTCTTACTCTCCCCAAAGATCCTAAAGTAGACAATCCACCCAAAATACATAAAATAAAAAGGGAAAAGGAAAATTAAAATGACAAGTGCTAAACTAGCTTACTAATCAGAAGAAACCGCCGAAGACACTCCAAGATATGTTAATGAATTAACCACCAAATATGGTCAAAAGATGTAAAATGAAGAAACCGCCAAAGATGGCCAAAATATATTCAAGTTTCATTTCTAATTTCTCTCAATTTTTCTCATTTTTCCTAGGAGTCCTTTCATGCTTTCATCCTATCATTCAAACATGTTGAGCTCACCTCTCACCTCTTTCCACATGGCCTCTCATTTTCCTAGGTTTTCCAACCTAGTTGGACCTAGCCTCTCATTTTTTCCTAGGTCTTTCATCCTATCCCGGATTTCTTCCCATTTATGCCTATAAGTTGCCCCTTCAGGTTTCCAACTTTGTCGGGTATATGTATTTTTCATTTTTTTGTTTAGAATAAAATGGCCCAAAGATGGGCTTCACATACTACATAAAGATCACGAAAAAACAAAAAAATACACCACCAAAAAGGTTACTCCCAAAACATTTTGACAACAAATTGATAGCACCCTAAAGATTACACCACCAGAAACTCTACAAAAATTTCCAAAACCAAAGATTACACCTAAACCAAACAAAAACAACACAAAAAACACAAAGGAATCCGGAGATGAAAAACTCCAAAATTGTTTTACTTCTTCCACCCACACTTAAAATATGCACCCAATGTAATGAATAAATATAAATCATAAGTGAGAGAAAGAGAAGTAATTAAACTCACTCATGTGACCCTGAAGGGTCCCTCCTCCAGTGCTGAGTTTTGCACCACCTCCACCTTTCTTCTTGATGCATTTCTTACCTCTGAATAGGAATGACATCCTGAAAACCATTGAGCCTTGAGATGTGAAGTCTCTGAAGTCCTTGCTCGATGACCTCTTCTTGGATATCCAACCTCTCATCCATATTAGCGAAGTCCTCCTTCATCTCTTGCTCGATTCAGTATAGCCTAGACCTCTAAGTGTGCACGGTATCCTCAATAGAACCTAGCCAAGTCCCAAAATCCTCAAACTGAATCTCATCCCACCTATTGCTTGGCTTATTTCCCGCACAGGTTTCGTAGAACTCACAACCTGTTCCCTTAAAATGCAGAATTAGTTGAGGAAATCCACATTAGGTGGGTATGAATAGGTGGTACTCTAGACAGAGTTGTACTATCCTCCTTCGCAATGTCTATATCCGGGTTTAAAAGAACTATAGAACATATTCTCAAACCTCGTATTGGAGGCTAGGAATAAATCCTCCAATAAAGTGTCCTGATTGATAGCGATGCGCTCCAGCGGTTGAAGTATCATAAAATTGCACACCGTGGAGCCACTGTACAACCACAAAAATCGATCGTCCTTGAACAACCAAATTCTCCAATGCAAATGAAGAAGGGATCAGATGGCCCAAGTGTTGGGCTAAGAGTCCAATCATGCCACCTGTATATATTTTTCCACCTTTCTTGTTTTCTATGGCAATGCATTCCTTCACGAAAGCCCCCACTGTGTTGGGGGTAGAAATTCCCCTCCGAAGTCATCAATCAAAGGACTTGGACGTCTGATACAGAACACGGTGAGATCTCTCCGTGACAGAATACCCACATGCACAACAATCGCTGAACATATCACATCACCTAGTGGATAATCGCCGTGGTCTTACAAATATGCTTCCTCTCTGTGCCCGAAAGAATTATCCAAAAATTACCTAAGGAAAATGGAAGACCTTGTCGGTGTGTCCTTGGAACATCTTTCCTGTACTTCAACCCAAATTCTTGGGCAATGTTCCGATGCAAAATAGTGTACTTTTTATCATCCAAGTGGAAATGGATGATCCTCCTTCCCTCACAGTCCTTTGATTGCTCCAAGGTTTCTAAGAACTCCAAAATCCATCGAATATAGGTCTTTGAATGCTTATCCAAGAAGCCATCTAGGCCTATCCGACTTAGCAAGTATGTGACATGCTCGAGTAGCCCTAGAGATCCCAAAGTCTCCTTCCAAGCGAACTTCATTTCCAATATGGTTTGCTTTGAGCATCTCAAGTACTTCCACCTCCGAGCCGCATTCCCTGAAATAGTGGTCAATCCTATAAACTAATCAATAACACAAGCGTGGTTAGATGGAAGGGAAGTCTCCGACTCTCGTCTCCCAACCTTTGTTGGCTTCTTCCCTTTGTCATCCTAGGAAGTTGTTCCTTTTTTGACTTTTTTTTTTCATTTTTGGAGGCATCCAATCACAAAAAGGAAAAGGTGGTTATGAAAGAATAACCAAAGGCATGCATCGAGAATAATTCAAAAAGAACACTTCTTTCTATATAGCCAAAACATTCCAAATCTTGCAAACTATTCTATCTCATCATAAAGGCTTTTCAATAAAGAAACATTCTCCCTAAACTACAAACCCATGACAAATCAGTGCATCCTATCAAGAAGATCATGAAATCAAGACTTATGACTCCTAAATCATCACAATCAATGAAGATCATATCAACAAAACATAAGAACAATGCATCCCCCACACTTAGTTCAACACACGATCAATCAAAAACCCAAAAATTTCTTCAAAAACACTTCAACATTTTTCTAGCTACAAACTTCTAATCACACCATCAACAAGATAAATAAAGCAAGTAAACATAAAGCTCAAAGGATTACCCATAATTTGAAGCCATGAGATGAAGAAACAACACACGAGGAAGCAAAAATGTTAATTTTGAGAGAAAAAGGCTCCAATTTTTTTGTTTCGCTAAGAGGAAGTGAGAGTGAGTGTTTTTAAGTTATTTTAATGAGTTAAATGTATTATATGGGTGAAGAAATGTACTATTCTTGAGTTATTTTAATGAGTTAAATGGATCATTATTTTTAGCAAATAAGTTGGTTTAGAAAGGAGGTGCAAATGAGATAATGATGGCATTTTTAAAATTAGAGAGTGAACGGGACAAAATTACCAATCTATTTATGCTTAAGAAAGGTGTTGATGTACTATTTACACCAACATTTGAAGGAAACAAAGGTTTTACTAAGATAATGGGCCAAAAATTTCATGTTTTGGTCAAAATTTTGCAAATTCAGAATTTTGACCCAAAATTTGAAGCCACATGAGGCCTGACACGTGGCCAACCTCATGCACACAAGGCCTGACACAAGGCTACTCTTGTGCTGACATGGGTTGGCACGAAGTACCCTCGTCAAAAAGGGATTTATACGAGGCTACCCTATGAATCGTGCCCTATTTCCCTTCTTCCTCCCTTGTTACTAAGAAAATTAGTCACCTAACAAGCCCTATATCCTTCCTCTAAATGAGACTCGAAGTCAAATTCATCAATTAATAATAGTTTCATCCCAAAATCCTTTGTCACACACTAAAACATGTAAAATCTATCTACTAATGGATATAAAAATCAAAGGAAGAGCGAGCACCGTATTTTTATTTTCGCCCTCACAACTTATTTATTTATCATGAATTCCAATGGAAAAACCTACCATTGGGTCTCCGGAGTCGACATTGACACCTCCACCCACAATGAAATCTTTCTTAAGAGTTCTCCACAAGGTGTCATTCTTACCATTAAGCACCTTGTTTGACAAAAGGAGTTAGTATCCATTCCTAACCAATGTTGTGTCCTTAGCCATTTCCTTGGGTTTAGGAGGTGTTCATAGGTGTTTTATGTCACTGTCACTCTCCACTAACCACTGCAGGTTAGTGAGCATAGAAAAGAAATCCAAGATCAACAAATCATTACTATCATCATGCGAGGCAATAGTCTCATCGATATTATCATCACAATTGAAGTTCAAGGTAGGTTTTCTTTCATCACTGTCATACTAATCCAATATCTCACCAACTTGGCTATCTTCATCACTATCATTAAGGGCTACATCAAGGAAATAATCATTATCTACCATGCAAGAGTTCTCATGCAAGAATTCTCATGTTCTTCACATAAGGTAATGTCTTTACGCGCAAGAGAAGGATTAGAGGAATCATGCTTAGATTTGTAACTATCAAGACCTACCCTATTTATGTCCTCTCCTAAGGTTAGTGTTCTCAAATAAACATCAATCTTATTCCTTGATATTTTAAAAAAATGTCTCCCTAATAAAATTGAGGGTGCACCACCATCGTTCGCAACATCAAGGACATAGAAGTCCGCCGGAAACACCAAATTGTCAACTCAAAACATAACATCCTTTACTAGACCACAAGGACTAGCTTGGAGGTAATTGGCCAATTGGATAATAACACTAGTATCCACAGGTTCACCTATTTCTAGGTTTGCATAAATGCAAAACGGGATGACATTAATAAAGGCTCCTAGGTCTATCCTAGCATTCTTCACCAATTTACTGCCTAGAGAGATAGAAATTGAAAACATGCCGGGGTCATCATATTTTGGAGGTAACTTCCCATGATTAAGAGTAGAAACTCCCTCTATTTTCAATTTCCCTAGCTTTCTAATTGGCTTGTTTACCTTCTTAGTGTATGCAACTTTAAAAAAGGTAGCAAAGGAGGGAACATGTTCAATCAAGTCCAAGATCGGGACACTAACCTCAACTTTCTTGAAGATAATTTGAATGTGCTTATCATTTTTTGCCACCTTTGGCCTTCCCCTAAGTGCACTAGGGAAAGGTGGTGGAAGGTTCACCCTCACCTCGGGTGTTGGAAGCTTCTTGACGAGTTCCTCCTCCACAACCAATTCATGCATGCTCCTCCACGTTGGTTTTTTTGCTCTCTACGATCATGGTATCCTCTAGTAATATTTCTCTCTCTCGGGCTTGTGCACCTCCTTCTTGCTTCTTAATTTCAAAGTGCTCACATTCCTCGGATCGATCTCCAGTTGAGAAGCAAGCTTGCCAGAATCTTTGGCTTCAAATCAGCTTGCCGAGGTGGCAAGTTGCCAACTTGAATTTCAAGATTCTTGATGCTCGAAAATGACCTCATTCCAAGATCTTCAATCTCACGCTTTTTTCACTCCACAAAGACATCTTGCTTTTTAACCAATTGAGGGATCGCATCCAAGATCTCCTCTCAATCCAACTTGTAGAGTGAGACATTGTTGTTTGAAGACCCTTCATCCCTTTGATATGGTTGAGGTAGAGATTTTCCATCTCGATTGTACCTTTGAACTTGATTATCCTCTAGCCAACAAAATTTGGGGTGATCACGGTACCTCGAATTGAAGGTATTCGAGGGGGTCTTGTCTTTTGCCTCTTTGGTCCCTCTGAACCCTTGTGGTTGTTGCCCACTACTAAATTTTTACCTATTTCCCTTTTTGAATTCCAATGCCTTCATCTTGTCCAAGTTTTCCACCTATTTTGGACAAGCATCAGTGTGATGATCGAGAATACAAATACCGCACACCCTAACTTGCTGAACTCTCCCCATCATGCATTCCTTTATCATATAAGTAAGAACTTGGACATGCTCCTCTAACTTGGGAGATTGAGACCAGTGACTCACAAACTTCAGTCTAGATCTTGTACCAAATTGCCTTGCTCCATCGGCAATTTCTTCGAAGTGTGCCACCATATCTCTTGCGATTTTGTTGGCAATTTAACTGTTGCATGCGTCGTTCAACATTCACAGGTCATCATCACACAACCTCTCAAAGAAATAGTAGAATGATTCTCCCTCCTTAAACGGATGATAAAGAAAGCTTGTCAATATTCTCTTGAACCGTTCCCAATTCTCGTAGAATGATTTATTAGAAAACTGAGTGATATTGGAGGCTTCTTCATCAACCCCACAGATTTTGAAGCTGGGAAGTATTTTTTTCAGGATCTGCGCTTCATCTACATCCATGAGGTAATGCAACCGGGAAGAAGGTAGTACAACCAATATTTGGCCAAATCCTGAATGAAGAAAGGAAATGACCTCAGATTGTAATCTTCCTCGGAGACTCTCACCAGCTTCATGTTGGTACAAACTAGGTGAAAATCCGATAGATGTTTGCAGGGATCTTCATTGTCCATTCCACGGAACATCGACAAGAAATATATCATACCCCTCATGAGTTCACACATCACATTGGGTGGAAAGGGTTGGAATATGATGCAAAGAGGTTAATTCTCAAAATTTGGAGCCATAAACTCTCTCAAAGTGTGATTATCTTCCACCATTTCACCGCTTTCTTCGGCTACAAAAACTGGTTCCGTGGAACCTCCTGTCTAGTCCTCTTTTTCCTTCTTCGCCTAACACCTAAGTATTTTGTTGGATAATGTAAGACTCCCAAATTATTGGTACATGTATGTGCCATAAAATGGGAGCGAACACTTCCCAGCTAAATATAAAACTAGAAGAAAGGTTATAAGTAAATGGATACCAACAAGGAAGATCAACAAAAAAAACCAATAAAATTAAAATAAAGAAAAAAATAATTAATCTACTAATACGCTAAAACTTTACCTGGCCCCTATCGGCACTGTTAAAACACGAGAGGAGGATGTGAGTTATTAAGGGTAAAAGACAAGAATTTATAGTCTTGCTCCAATTCCTGCTACTATGCTACCAGGAATTGTAGATAGTGGAAAGTACCATGGCTTCCACCGAAATGTTAGGAATATGATAATCAACTATGTACAACAGTGATCGGATAACAATTTGATAACGTGTTAGGAACAATCAATGTCGGTAAAACTGTCATTGGGGGGATTTTTGCTAACAACTACTAACATGCAAATGATTACAAGAATTAAACTCTATAAACGAGCACCTGGGGAATATTTTCTTAACATGACTAATGTTATTTCGATCCTTGATTTCATGATATACAAGAATTATGAACCTGTTCTAGTGTTTGTGACACGCAGTGCATATGATTATCTAAAATCACCCATATCTGTCACATAAGGGTGCGTGTATAAAATCTTACATCGGCCTCTCCTCGATAACTTGGTTAGTGAAACAACGACAATGGCTTGCTCAGATCTGGTTCTTTCCCTTGCTATTAAGTCCCGGGCGGAACACTATGAACGCTCTACCCCTAGGACTATAAAGGCAAAGGAAGTAAGCATCTTATCAATGACTCTAGGATCATAAAGATAACCCTAGCTTACTACTTTGGCTATTTCTACCGGTAACCCTTCAGACCAAATCGTTGGCCTATTAGTGCATGTTTAATCGTAATAATAACAACGCCAACGTACGTGCACACACCCACGTGGATCCGAACTTATCCTTACCTTAACCGCATCTAGGTTTCCCTCCCCGAGGGGTATCAATGGTGCAACAACATGAAAGTAGACTTCAGTGTGTGCTAACTAAGTGTGACAATCATTCAATTCACAAGAATATGAAGAACAAGGAAACATAACAATCACAAAACACATAGAAATAGGTAGTTCTAATAAATCTCACAAAATAAGCTTTAATGCATGTATACAAATATAATCCCCAAGTTAAATCAGCACTCTCTAAGCATTGAATCCAAATATTTCATTAGATTCAATACCATCGGGAAAAAGTAAAATAAATAGATGAAAAGAAAAGAACCTAGAGAGAAGGATGAGTATTTTCTCTCTCTAGCTTACTATTGAAGATGAAAAATGAACATAAACTTCAACCCTAGTAGAAAAAGGTCTGTACATAGAGTGATAGGGAATTAGGCCTTGAAATAGGCCCAAAAATGGCCTATAAACCCTAGCAGCCGCAATTTTCTCGGCCAATTCCAAATAGAATGGTCTGTGCAGCCTCGATAAGGGGGGGGGGGGCACACAGACCAGCACGGGCGTAGGCTAGTGCTTGGTCTGGAACTTCTGATCTTGTGCCCTGTGTCGTTTGGCATGGCACGTTGGTTGGAAGTTCTTTTTTCTCAAAAAATTGACGCGGTTTGTGCTATTTCTCACACCCTGTAACATGGTCTTGACTTTTAGGACTTGGAATGTAACAATCCATGTAAAATCGAGCTGTCCGTGCCCAAACTTAGCCCTTTGGATATGAATTTGCAGCCTTGGCATAGCCGTATGCACGCACGTGAACGAGCCATGTAATGGCCTTTCCATGGCCCATGTAAACTTACACAGATCATGCAAACTCCCATGGCCCAGGTAAACTTTCATGGGTTGTGTAAGAAACTTTTTGGAGGTCTGCACAGATCGAAAAGGATAATCAGGAGTTACCTACTAATAAGATCATGAAGGAAAATGTAGGAGCTCGTGAATACAAAGTATCTATTAGAATCAATTAAGTCTACAAAACTCAGGATTTAGAAAAGAAAACCAATAATGGTCATCTAAACCTTTTTTCGTGCAAAGCTAACTAAAACTAGCTAACAACCAAACAAAAAATGATCATAAATATGTGAAATGCATCGATTAAAGCATGGAATAAGGTGTACTTCAGTGTGATTTGGTGTTTTATCTTGGTGATCAAGGATGCGGGCTTATGGAATTCATGTAGGAGAGTGATATGAGAGTGTTCTTGGTTAGAGATTTGAATTTTTTTGGGTAAGGTGTGATTCTTTTATAGAGAGTAAGATAAAATAAATGTAGTTTTTTTTGAAGGGAAAGAGTAAAAATAAGAGACAAAAATAAGGGAGATCAAATCTCAATAGAATTTGAGAAAGTATAGTCCGTGTGAGCGGTCAGAAATAATAAGAGAAGTTACAGCTGCAGTGCCATGTGGAAAGATCAATTGAATTCAAAGTTTGAATAGTTGGCGATCCTGAGGCATGGAGCGTGTATTTTATCATGATTCATGCCCGATGAGTATATTCAATAGAATTCATCAGGCACAATATTCATGCCCTATGAGTATATTCAATAGAATTCACCAGGCACAATCCATGAACTTCTCATTAAATGGGCATGGGCCGTGTTCTATGATATGGCAAGGGCTTTTCATTCCACTTCCTTCCCTTCTTAGCCCATTCTTCAATCTACAATCATTAAAACAACAAAACCTGGCATAGTACTGTTGTGCCCTTGAAATTCAACAAAATGCCCTCCTAAAAACACACAAATACATGTATTGAGAAAACTACTAACACAAAATCAACGAAAATAAAAATCACTGCATATTTTTTGTCATCCTCATGACTTATTTCTAACATTCATTCATCGATCAAATAAAACTTATCGCCGGGTCTTCAGAGTCAACATATGTTACTCCACCCACGATGACATCATTATGGAGAGTCCTCCACACATAGTTATCCTTACCTTCCACTTTAAAAGCTTTGAGACACCCATGCTCACCTATAAATAATTCCCTGGGTCCCTCACCCGCTGCATGTTAGTGTTCACAATATAGAGCAATAATTATTCTCAATCCAAAGCTAGTAACATGCTTTTCTTCCAAATTTTCAACACCATTCTCATTAAGCAAGTCAAGAACATGTAATGTATCAATATCATATGAAGGCTCATCACACTCACTAGTCATGCATGCATCATCAACGGTATCATCATAACAAACATTTATGCCATTGCAAGAATAAGAAGAGGTTGATGCATTTTTAGAATTATAGATCTCAAGCCTAATTTTATCTTCCTCATCCTATTGGGTGAGTGTTCAATTATGGACATCAATTTTTGTTCTCAACATTTTGAGCAATAATATCCACAATAAAATTGAGGGTTCACCTCTATTGTGCATCCTCTCGAGATTGCAGAAGTCCTTGGGAAACACTAACTTACTTACCCTAACCAAGACAACCATAACTGTCCCATTAGGGCTAGTTTGGGAATGATCAGCTAGTTGGATTATTACCCCATTTTCTTGACATTAATTGAAGCCCCTTGATTGTTAAAGCCGTAGGATGGGGTCTTTTTTGGTCTTTAGGTTCAACAACCGACCTTGGTTTCACAAATAAGTCACTCATTGATACTTTATCATAAAGCTGAATGGTTATTTAGAGATTCTCCATTAGTCCTTTGATAAATAGGTTCTTTACAAGTGCATCACCCTCTAGCACACCAACTCTTCTCATGGTTAGTTCGAGATATTGCCAATATTCATCCGCAGTGAGATTTCCTCTCCTCATATTGCCACAACATGAGTGTTTTTCATCAAGTACGTGGTTGTAAACTTATAGAAATGAATCAAGGCATTCAAACTTTCCCAAGTAGGAATGAGTGTCTTCTAGCATTTGCTCTTGATTCTTTCATGGTTACTTCGAGATATTGCCAAAATTCATCAACGGTTCAAATACCTTGCCACATATTTTTTAAGTACGAGTATTTTTCCATCAAGTATGTAGATAAAAGATGATACAAACGATGCCTGACGTTCAATCTTTCCAGAGTAGCAGTCAATCTCTTTTAGCATGTGCTCTTGATTCTTTGAACTAGAGTTACATGAATTTCCGATAGATTGTGGTTGATTTGAGTCAGCCATTCTTCCTTCATTAAGACTAAAAGTTGGATTTGAATATGTCTGGGTAGGACCATAGCCGCCAATAATTTTTATGTTTCTTCGCGAAGTTAGAAGATCCCGAGTCAAACCCAGGCCTTTAATTGTTAAAGCTGTAGGAGGTGGTCTTTTTTGGCCTTAAAGTTCTACCAACCAACCTTGGTTTCAAAAATAAGTCACTCATTGAAATGGTATTATGAAGCTTAATTGGTATTTGGAGATTCTCCATTAGTCCTTTGATAAATGGATTTTTCAGAATTGCATCATCCTCTCGCACACCAACCCTTCTCATGGTTTGTTCAAGATTTTGCAAATATTGATTTGTGATTCAATTTCCTCACCTCATATTTCTTTTTTACTAGTGTTTTTCATCATGTAAGTGGTTCGAACATAATATAAATGAATCCAAGCATTCAAACTTTCCCAAGTAGGAATGATTGTCTTCTAGCATGTGCTCTTGATTTTTTCTTGGTTACTTCGAGATATTTCCAATATTCATCTGCAGTGCGAATTCCTTTCTTTATATTGCTTAAGTACAAGTGTTTCCCATAAATTTCATAGATGGAAGATAATACAAATGATGCATGGCATTCAATCTTTCCCAAGTTGCAATCAGTCTCTTTTAGCGCGTGGTCTTGATTCTTTGAACTAGATTTACATGGATTTCCGATAGATTGTGGTTAATTTGAGTTATCCATTGTTCCTTTATTAGAAATTAAATTTGGATTCGAATATGTCTAGGTGGGGCCACAACCGCCAATCATTGTGTCTCTTCCTCGGCGAAGTTAGAAAATCCTGAGTCAAACCCAGACCTTTGATTGTTAAAGCCATGGAATGAGATCTTTTTTGCCTCAAGGTTCTACCAACCAACCTTGGTTTCACAAATAAGTCACTCATTGATACGTTATCATGAAGCTTAATTGGTATTTTGAGATTCTCCATTAGTCCTTTGATAAATAGATTTTTTACAAATGCATCACCCTTTTGCACACCAACCCTTCTCATGGTTAGTTCAAGATATTGCCAATATTTATCAACGGTTAGATTTCCTTGCCTCGTATTACTTAAGTATGAGTGATTTTCCATCAAGTACATGGTTGGAACATGATACAAACAAAGCCCTACATTCATTCTTTCCCAAGTAGCAATCATTCTCTTTTAGCACGTTCTCCTGATTATTTGAACTAGAGCTACATGGATTTCCGATAACTTGTGGTTGATTTGAGTAAGTTATTCTTTTTTTAATAGAACTAAAATTTGGATTTAAATATGTCAGGGTAAGAAACTTCCTCCATCATTGTGCCTCTTCCTCGGCGAAGTTAGAAGATCCCGAGTCAAACTTGGGTCTTTGATTGTTAAAGCTGTAGGATGGGGTTTTTTTTTGCCTTAAGGTTCTGCCAACCAACCTTGGTTTCAAAATTAATACACTAATTGATGCGTTATCATGAAGCTTAATTGGTATTGTAGATTCTCCGTTAGTCCTCTGATAAAGAGGTTTTTAAGAAATGCATCATCTTCTCGCACACCAACCCTTCTCATGGTCTTTTCGAGATATTGAAAATATTCATCCCCGGTTCTTTTTATTCACCTTATATTGCTTCAGTATGAGTGTTTTTCCATCAAGTACATAGTTAGAACATGATGGAAATGAATCCAGAAATTCAACCTTTCTCAAGTAGCAATGAGTGTCTTCTAACATATGCTTTTGATTCTTTCATGGTTACTTCGAGATATTGCCAATATTCATCCGTAATTCAACTTCTTTGTCTCATATTACTTAAGTACAAGTGTTTTTTTATTAAGTACGTGGATGGAAGATGATACAAATGATGCCTGGTATTCAATCTTTCCCAAGTAGCAATCAGTCTCTTTTAGCACGTGCTCTTGATTCTTTAAACTAGAGTTACATGGATTTGCGATAGATTGTGGTTGATTTCAGTCAACCATTATTCATTTATTAGCACTAAAGTTAGATTCGAATATTTCTTGGTAGGACCACAATGCCCATCATTGTGCCTCTTCCTCGACAAAGTGATGAGACGTCAAATGTATGTGTTTTCTGGAGCATTTAACACCTCTTTTGTTATCATTTTGTTGTAAGATTGCTAGATTTAGGTAGGTTTACATCATAAGGGGTTTAGATGACCGTTTTCGGTTTTTGTATCTAAATCCTTCATTTTGCAACCTAGTTGAGTCTAATGGATTTTTGGTCCTTACGAGCATATAGATTCCTGTTTGTAAGCTTAATTTGTAGATTGCTCGTAAGCACAATGGAGTATTGTATTGAAGGCCATTCGCTAGGATGGTAGAAGATTGAAGGCCACGAGTCAAAACGTGGTAGAAGATAAAGAAACGGAGAAATTGTGATCCGGAAGTGGGCACCGAGTTCTGAGAATTATCCGAGAAGAACCAGCCTTCAAAGATGGCACCATTGGATTCGTCTTCTCGAGCACTATGAAATCGACTACAAGAACTCACGAATCGGATCAACGGGTCAACCGTGGCGACCAACCGAAGATTGGCCGGGTGAAGAACAACCGAGCGCGCGGCCCGGGCGCTTAACCGCGCGGCCGCGCGCCCAAAATGGCCGAAGAAAACAACTCCCGGGACCAAGAACGCGCGGCCAGCGCATCATACCGCGCAGCCGCGCGAGAGTGACCGAGAGCATCCGAGCGCTCGGCGCGCAAGTACCGCGCGCGCGGTCTTCATCTCCCGCGCGCCCCAGCGCGCGGGATGCCGCGCGCTAGCTCCATCTCGGCCGCGCAGCCTCAGCGCCCGAGCGCCCCATTCTCCAGCGACCGCGCGCCCCAGCGCGCAGTCTTCAGCACCCGCGCGCAGCGCGCATTCCGCTCGGCGCCCCTTCGCGCGTCCAGCGCCCGACGTCTCGAGCGCCCGCGCGCCCGGTCTCAAGCTCCCGGTCTCAAGCGCCCGGCGCCCCTTTCGCGCGCACCACAGCTCTCGCCCGCGCGGCCAGCGCGCGGGCTGCGCGCATCCAGCGCGCTCGATGCCTCTTCTCCGCGCACTCCGCCCGAAAGTCCTCGGCCAGCCCGCCCGGTACACCGCGCGGCCAGCGCGCGGCCGCGCACTCTGCTCCCACTTGGCCTTATCTTCTCACCAACTTGTACTATAAATATCTTCTCCTTCCTATCTTCATTTCTAACTT
>JAULKM010028646.1:0-13778 GCA_032355605.1 Rubia tinctorum | reverse complement strand
TAATATGACAGCCAGATCATCTAAATACCTTATTTGAGAAGAAATTCAAAATCATCACCATTTGTTCAAAAGAAATCATCACGATTTTAGACAATTTTCAATATTTATTCCTGAATGTTGCTAATGTAAAACAAAAATAGGGGAAAATTCAAAAATAGCCCTATTAAATTTTGAAAGTACATATATAATGCTGTAAAATTTGAAAGTGCGAAACTAACCCTGTTGTTTTGAGCAATGGTGAAAATATACCCAAATTGTACTATTCCGCCATTGACTAAAGGAATTTAGGAGTTGACCTAATCTAAAAATATATAAAATACCCCCAAGTTTAAAACTAAAATTTTAATGACCATTATACCCCAACGCTCCGTCATCGGTCAAGGGTGGTCAACCCTAGCCCAATACAAATTCAGATAACTATAAAAAGTGTGGGGGGAATTTATTGAAGAGCGTAACAAGTTTAAGGAGGGGTTGTGAATGATTTACTTTTTGTTGAAGAGATTAAAAAGTTTAAGGAGTGGTTGGAAATAATTCAATTAATATCATAAACGGAAAAATGGTGATTTAGTGTGTGTGTGTGTGTTTGTTCACGCGCGTGTATGTGCATGTGTGCGTGTGTGCGTGTGTGCGTGTGTGTGCATGCGTGCGATAGACAGTTTACAACTCATGTTGGTTTTATATTGTACATAGTTAATAAAAAAGGTTCAAAATGATTTTAAAAATAATTTCCCATAAAATAGGTGATTCTGCAATAATTGTTAAATTATTCTATTCAATGGTTTGACTGTCAAATATGCTAGACTCGGTTGAGTCGAGTCCACCAGGAGTAATGTCATGGGGCACCTTAAATTAGGAGTTGAATAGTCGGTAAGCTAATTTGGCAGTTAAACTGTCAACTTTTGACTTATGACCAATGAAGTTAACAATCGAAGTTTAACAAAATCTCTCCTACTATATGGATTTGATGCCTTGTGACTCGACTCAGTCGAGTCAAAGTATATTATCAAATCTAATAATTTGATAGTTATAATATTGAGATACCAAGTTTAAGAAAATTCTTAACTACTAAAACATTCACATTGATCGTTTAACTATCAAATTATAATTTGACTTATCGAAATTACTATCATAATTAAGTCTAAAGCTCAGCTAACTCAAGAAAATGTCATGTCATCCGAAAACAAAGTTCAAGTATATTTTCAAATTCATTAATATTATAGGCAGGCCGTCTAAATACCTTATTTGAGATAATATTTAAAATCATCACCATTTGTTCCAAAAAATAATCACGATTTTGGACAGTTTTGAATATTTATTCTTGAATGTTGCTGATATATAAAAAATAGTGAAAAGTGCATAAATAACCCTATTTAGTTTCAAAAGTACAGATATAACCCTATAAAATTTAAAAGTGCGAAACTAACCATGTGATTTTGAGCAATGGTGAAGATATAGCCAAATTGTACTATTTTGGCATTGACTAATGGAATTCAAGTGTTAACCTAATCTAAAAAGATTAAAAAAAAATACCCCTACATTTAAAAATAAACTTTTGATGACCATGATACCCCTAGTCTCCTTCGCCCATCAATGGTGGTCAACGTCGGTGAACAGTGCTCAACACCAGTTAACGATGGTCAACATCGGACCACCGTCGGTAGGGGTGGGCAAAAAATTGAAAACCAAAAACCGAACCAGAAACCGAATTATCCGAATTTGAATAACTCAACCCATATTTAAAATATGATTTTTGGATAACCAAATTGAGTAAACTTAATTTTAAATATGGTTTTTGGTTTGTGTTTTTGATATGGAAACTCAATCTAAAATCCGACCCAAATACCGAATTACAATTAATAAATAAATATATTAAATGATATAATTTTTAAAACTGTAAAATAAAATTTATATTTACGTGCATACTCATGGGCAATTTATAAACTTATATCCCAAACTCAAACAACTAAACTGCCCAACTGAAAAGTGAAAACCCATAAATTGTTTTCATTATTGTTCTATAATGTTTAAACCCAAAATGTGAGTTGAGCTCACTTAAATGTGCCGTTTTTTACTTTTCGTTAATGTTAAATGTAATCATAAAATTTTCATGGTTGAATTTATATTTTACTTGTCCAATTTTAATTTTGAATAATTGATTTCTAATATGTAAAAATTAAATTACATTTTTTGTCAACTTTTTGTATTAAATTTAAACCAAAACATCATCACATTTGGCTTTCACTACCAACCATTAACATTCTTTTTCTATACAGTCCTAACATTACAAAAAAAATCAGAACAAAATTTCAAATTCTCTCCTTGATTCTTTCCTCCCGACTTCATTTTCTTATCCTCCATTCTATCTCTGTTAAAATCTGAAATACAAGTACCTCAGCTTTCAGTTCTTAATTCTTGAAGATTCTGCTATTTCTTTCTTGCCACAAGCTATGTAATCCAGCCACCACTTCTTGCAATTTCCTTTCTTTCCTCCCTTTGATCAGCATTAGCAATTTCTTTTTCAACTCTCTCAAACTGCTATATTCAGGCCATTTTATCTGCACCATCAATTCCTATGCATATTTGCACTCTACAAAAACATGCTTTGCAGTCTATTGTTCCAATCCACACAGCTTACATTCATTCATTCCTTGCAGTATATTAAAGTTTTTGCAGTCTATCTTTTGTTGCTAACTTACCATTTACAAAGAGCCACAAGAAAATTTTGTGTTTAGGTGGAACCTTTTTGTGCCAACTGATTTTTGATCTTGTATGTGGTAACTCCATCTCCCATCATCATATCATAAAACTGTAGCTATTTTGAGCTTTTCGATTTTGTTCACACAGCTCTTAAGCTTAGTGAAATGATTGTTTTTCAGATTCATCAGCACTTTCCATGCCCAGTTTTAAGTTACTGAATACTTGTAATCGTTTACCCCTGCTCCCTTCAAGTAGTATTTTTGGACCCATTTAACCCACAACACATCCTTCTTTTGTGCAACATCCCATATATATTTACAAAGTGCCTTGTTCCACACAGATGGATCTCTGAGCCCCATTCCACCCCTTTCGTTGCCTCTGCATATTGAACTCCAGGCAGCTTCACAAAAACCCTTACTATTTTCTCTCCCTCACGAATAACTTGTATATATTTCTTGTGCACACTTTCTAGAATCTTCATCACACTTGTCCAGTAGCTAGTTATACTCAACAGCACACTGTTTATGAGTTGCAGCTTTCCTGCACATGAGAGTTTTTTGTTGATCATCCTCTTATCCTTTCTCTAATTCTATCAACCAGCAGTTCACAGTCTTCTTTCCCCCACTTCCTGTTGATAATGGTAAGCCTAAGTATTTCATAGGCATGTCTCCTTTCACCACTTTCAGAACTAAAACCTGCATAAATTTCTCCTCTTCCTCCACATTTAATAAGAATACCTTTGATTTCTTCTCATTTATGGCTAGACCAATTACAACTATAAATCTATCCAAGAACTTCTATATCCCCCTCCACATATTTTCTGTTAGCACCACAAAACAACAGTGGATCATCTAAAAATAAGAGGGTGTGTACCCCCAATTTGTTACATCTCTGATGGTAATCTACCTTTCCGGGTTTGTACTCTCTATTCAACATTATTGTTAAGTATTCCATACAGACAACAAAGAGTAAGGGGAATATGGGGTCCCCCTATTTTACCCGTCTCCTTGTTTCAAATGTTTCAAAAAAATCTCCCATTCAATGACAAATACATCTCTGACTGCATTATGCTATTTTTAATCCACTGGAAAAAATTTCTAGAGATTTAAGCTCAGCCGGCCAATCTAACAAATATCTCCAATTTATACTATCAAAGGCTTTGCTCAAATCCACCTAAGCCGCACAACATGACATCATTTTCTCCACATTATATCTATGTAAAATTTTTTGTGCCAGTAATATATTATGAGCTATAAACTGAACAACATGTTATAGGCCTGAATTCAGATGAACAACATGTTAATCTATTACTTAACACTTTTATTATTGTTTTGTGAATAACTAAACAACATGCTATAGGCCTGAATTCAGATGATACCTGTGGTTGTGCCACTTGGGGATTAAAGTGATTACTGCACTTCTCAGCTGCTCAAGTATTTTGTCTCCTTTATAGAAGCCTTACACTGCTGCTATGACATCTTCACCAACAATTTTCCAGTTTTCTTTGAAAAAAATGGCTTGAATAGCTATCTTTTCCAGGGCTCTTTGCAGAGTGTATAATGTTCAGAGCTCTTTGTATTTCTTCCGTGCTTATTTTCTTTACCATCTCAATATGTCTCCCCATACTCAGCACTTCTCCATATTTTACCACCTATGGATGAAGCTTCTCAGTTCTCACTTATACCCCCAACTGATTTTTAAAGTGGTTTATCAGCATTTCTTCTATCTCTTTCTGATTTACTATCAACTTCCCTTCTCTTCTCTAAGCTACTATATGATTCAGGTGTTGCCTTTTTCTCAATGAAAGATAGAATAACTTGGTAGGTCCGTCTCCTTCCCTTAGTCACTCAATTTTCACTTTTTGCTCCAAAAAGTTATATTATGCTTCTGGTAGCATTTCAGCGTTCCTCCTTGCTTCTTGCTCATTTCTTTGCTTAACTTCAGATTTAGGATCATCATTCAGTTCTAGTTGTGCAGTCTTTCATTCCTCCTTGGCTATTTCTGCCTTCTTTCCTATACCTCAGAACTCCATTTGGTTTAACTTCCTCAATGACCCTTCTAACTGCTTTAAAGACTTTTTCTATTTCAAATAGATTTCCTTTTTTTGCTGCATCCATACTTGTTTCACCGTGCCCTTATACTGTGGGGATTTTGACCACATATTGAAGTATCTGAATGGTCTTCCCTTTCCTCCATCCTTCAGATTAAGCCAGACTACCAATGACATGTGGTCCGACATTAATTCTTTTTGCACTTCACACACTGAATACTGCTTTCTTTCCACCCATTCTTCATTTACCATCCCTCTGTCAATTCTACTCATTATTTTCTCCCCTTGTTTTCTCCTGTTACTTCATTTGTAATGTACCTCTATTGTCTTAATTTTCATCAACTCGAGCAATTCCACTGTATTTTGAAAATCCATGACTTCTTTTTCTTCTACTGGATTATCTCCAATTATATCTCCAGCAGCAAAAGGTGAGTTGAGATCACCTATTACTATCATGCTTTATCCCTTTTCCCTCTATTTTTGAGAAACTACCACATTTCTGATCTTTTTTCCACTGTATTATAGCCATAAACAATCGTGCAATAAAATTTCACATCATATTCCTTCATCCAACATTCAGTATCCACGAACTGATCTCTAATATCCTTGACTGCAAGTTAACAATAATATTGTCTCCATGCTATCCATATTCTCTCCCCCCCCCCCCTTTAACTTTATCACTATTTGTTATCAATTCCCATCCCAATCCTATTTTCCTCCAATTTTCTCATCTTTTTCTTTTATGATTTTTGTTTCAAGCAAGCCAAGAAATCCAATCTGATTTTTCAGAAAAAAAAAACTCTAATCTAATTGTGTTTCTCCTCTTTATTCAATCCTCTTACATTCAAAGCTGCTATATTAGATGGCATCTGGTGGCTTTTCTTTGGTGTTCATATTCTCTATTTTATGATTTTCTACCCTCCCATGATCTTTCTCCAGTTTCTCCTTTTCTTTTTTATCCACTCCTTTTGTTCCTTCCTGCCATTTTCCACTCTCATCTGGCTTTTGTCCCTCCTGTCCTCTTATGCCTCCATCATGACATTATCACCATATATCAATCTCTCTCGTTGTCAAAAACCATATCCACTCCTCTATGAGCAAAATGTTTCAGTTTGGTTTGATTGAAAAACTCCTCCACCTTATCATCATTCATAATGTCACACCCTCAACTTGGATGGCCAATAACCCAACACCTAGTGCATATTTTGAATATGCTCATACCTATATGACACTCAAATTTGGTGACCATTTTCACTTTCAAGAAATAAACCTTGTATCAAAGGCTTATGAGGATCGATCTACAACCTCTTCTTCAAATACTTGACATTCTTGTTAGGTAGATATTTATACCGACTTTTTTCACTTCTCCTATCAAATATGCCAAGTAGATAATAAAACTCTAGAAATCCTAAATGATGGATTCTGAAAAAACAAAAAAAACTCTTTTTATTTTTTCCTTTTTCCAAGAAAGAAGAACGAAAACAACAAAATTGACCAAGTAGATAATGAAAACTCTAGAAATCCTTAATCATGCTCCAAAAGACGTTGATATCCTTTTTCAATAGTGGGTTGAACATTAAACATGATGAGAGATAATTAAACTAAGAATATGATGAGAAATTCTAAATTTGAAATATAAGAAAAATTGAAATATTAATAAATGTAGAGAATTTCAAGTAAAGATTTTATTAGAGAATGGAGAAAAGCACAAGGGAAGTTTGGTAAGGAAAGAAAATAAGAAAAATCATAAATTGAATAAGAGAGAGAATAAGAAGAAGCCATAATATTAAAAAAAAAGTATATTATGAATAGAGAGATAAGGGAGAACTCTTAAATAGTGAGAGAATTTTCACCCGATATTTTTAAAACAATTTTATGAAAAAAGATATTTTTTAAGAATGTTATTTTATACCAATAAGGTTTCAATTCCTAATTTTTTTTTAAATAAATCTTTGATAAAATTACATTGAAACGAACTAATTTCACAGTTATTTATTATTACTCCATCCGCTTCTCTATATTTTGGTACACTAGTTTTATATGTTATATTTTTGTAAGTTGAAATGCGTGGAGAAAATTAATTGAAGAGAGTAACAAGTTTAAGGAGGTGTTCTCAATGATTCACTTTTTATTGAAGAGATTAAAAAGTTTAAAGAGTGATTGAGAATGATTCACTTTATATCATAACGGAGGAACAAATTACTTCGGTAGCTCCTTAACTATCACAATCGCCCACCTTTGGCCCTCTATTTTTTCAAACACTTTTGGCCCCTGAATGAGCAGGTTTTTGAGGTAGTTAAGGGGTCAAAAGTGTTCAAAAAAATGCCATGGCTCAATAATTCTTAAATTGAGGGGCCAATAGTGTTGGAAAAAAATTGGAGAGGCAAAGGGGCAATTGTGATAGTTAAGGGACCAACGAAATCATTTGCTCTAAACGGAAATATGAAGATTTAAAATATATGTATATATTTATTAAAATAGAAAGTGTACCAAATTTAAGAAAACAGAGGGAGTATATTAATTATATTAGGAGAGATGTGATTGGGATTAACAAAATTTAGCAATAGACACTTTTCAACTCATGTTGGTTTTATAATGTCCACAGTAAATGGAAAAAAAGGCTCAAAATGATGAAGTTTTTCATTTCCCATAAAATAGGTGATTCTGCAATAACTGTCAAATTATTCTATTCAATGGTTTCACTATCAAATATGGTAAGTTTAGTTGAGTCAAGTCCACCTGGCGCCATCTTATGGGGCACCTTAAACCGGGAGTTGAACTGTCGATAAGTTAATTTGGCAGTTAAACTGTCAACTTTAGACTTATAACTATCAAAGTTAGCAATACAATTTTTTACCATGTGAATTCGATGCCATGTGACTCGACCTAGTTAAGTCAAAGTATATTATGGCAGACTTGGTTTAGTTGTGTCCACCTGGAATCATGTTATGGGTCACCTTAAATTGGGAGCTGAACCGTTGGTAAATTAATTTGGCAGTTAAACTGTCAACTTTTTTACTTATGACCATTAAAGTTAACAAATCATAGTTTAACAAAATTTCCCCTACTATGTGGATTTGATGCCACGTGTGTGCGCACGTGCATACGATGGACAGTTTACAACTCATGTTGGTTTTTATAATATCCATAGTAAATGAAAAAAATGTTCAAAATGATGAAGTTTTTAATTTCCCATAAAATAGGTGATTCTGCAATAACTGTCAAACTATTATATTCAATGGTTTGACTGTCAAATATGGTAAACTTGGTTGAGTCCACCTGGCGCCATGTTATGGGGCACCTTAAATCGGGAGTTGGATCATCGGTAAGTTAATTTGGCAGTTAAACTGTCAACTTTATACTTATAAATATTAAAGTTAGCAATCGTATTTTCTACCATGTGAATTCGATGCCACGTGACTCGACCCAGTCAAGTCAAAGTATGATATGGCATACTCGGTTTAGTTGTGTCCACCTGGCATCATGCTATGGGGCACCTTAATATGGGAGTTAAACCGTTTGTAAGTTAATTTGGTAGTTAACCTATCAACTTTTGACTTATGACCATTAACTATCACAGTTTAACAAAATATCCCCTACTATGTGGATTTGATGCCACGTGACTAGACTCAGTCGAGTCAAAGTATATTATGAAATCTAATAATTTGATAGTTATACTATTGAGATACCTAGTTTAAGAAAAAAATCTTAACTATTAAAATAGTCACATTGATTGTTTAACTATCAAATTATAATTTGAACTATCGAAATTAGTATCATGATTCAAGTCAAAAGTTCTGCCAGCTCAAGCAAACATCATGTAATCCGAAAATAAAGTTCAAGTATACAGTGAAATCTAATGATATAACAGCCAGACCGTCTAAATACCTTGTTTGAGAAGAAATTCAAAATCATCAATATTTGTTAAAAAAATATCACGATTTTGGACATTTTTGAATATTTATTCTTTATGCTGCTGATATATAAAAAGTAAGGAAAAGTGAATAAATAACCCTATTAAATTCAGCAATAGATAGTTTAAAACTCATTTTGGTTTTATAATATCCATAGTAAATGAAAAAAAAATGTTCAAATGATGAAAATGATGAAAATTTAAATTTCCCATGAAATACGTGATTCGGCAATTAATGTCAAATTATTCTATTAATGATTTGACTATCAAATATGATAGACTTGGTTGAGTCAATTCCACCGGGGGCTATGTTATGGGACACCTTAAATCGGGAGTTGAACCGTCGGTAAGTTAATTTGGCAGTTACACTGTAAACTTTAGACTTATAACTATCAAAGTTAGCAATCCTATTTTCTACCATGTGAATTCGATGCCTCGTGACTTGACCCATTATAGTCAAAGTATGTTATGGTATACTCAGCTTAGTTGTGTCCACTTGACATCATGTTATGGGACACCTTAAATCAAGAGTTGAACTGTCGGTAAGTTAATTTAACAGTTAAACTATTAACTTTTGACTTATGACCATCAAAGTTAACAATCATAATTTAACAAAATATTCCCTACCATGTGGATTTGATGCCACGTGACTTGAGTTAGTCAAGTCAAAGTATATTATCAAATCTAATAATTTGATAGTTATCCAATTGAGATACCTAGTTTAAGAAGAAATCTTAACTATTAAAACAGTCACGTTGATCGTTTAACTACTCCCTCCGTCCAAGGGTAATCTGCACACTTTCCTTGAATGGGTGTCCCGGGCAAATTTGCACTCTTTTTGCTTCTTTCCTTTTTTGGAAAAAAAAGACTTGAATTCCCTAAAGTTACCCCAACAATTTGTGTGTTTTACACTGAGCCCATCATGTTGTCTCCTAATTCGACCCATTAAGACATCCCTTAAACCAATTTTACATGCACATTACCTCCCTAAATTGTGTTCATATATTGAATATGGAAATATCCTCCAACTGTTTCCTATTCAAAATAAAGAGACCTTATCTCTTCCACCAACACCCTGTGGCCAATCAATGCATCTTGGGCATTGAGAAATCCGTGGATTTTTCTTTCAATTCTCACTTCTGCCCACTAAATTCATACGCTCCTTTGTATTCCTCTCTCTAACTTTTGAAACCCTAGTTCATCTTCCCTCTTTAATTCGGCCTGATTTTGATTTCTTCTTCTCAGATCCTGACCCTCACTGCCCTTTTTATCTTCTTAATGTCATGTTAGACCAAATCCTTCGGTCAATCTTGCCGGAGGTGTTCTATGTGCTATGTTTCCGACACATATAGTAAGTCATAGTTCGTTCCCGAGACGGAGATGGATGATGCAACCTCCGCCTGGAGGGATGACGCCACCCTCATCGGTTCTGAAGTCCATGGCCACCATCAAAGTGCCTCCTTCCTATATCTGGTGAAATCTGTTGTCGTTGACCGTAAGGTTAGTGTCAAAACAAAAGACGTCGACTTGCATGTTCCTATCGGCGGTGATACGCGTCACGACGACCTTGGTTTGGGACGGATACCGTGAAACCTTGCCGGAGAGTCATCGGAGATGCTTTGTTGAGGCCCACAGTCGAGGCGACTCACTTCCCCTGGGACGATGATGGTTCGAACGACCCGGAAGACACCTCTCACAGAAGCAAGGTCGTGTTGTATTTGTTGTGCCCCTGGTTGAGGGAGAAGCGTGATGCCAGGCTGCGGAATCCCTAGACCCACTCTGTTTTCAACAACGTCGGGATAAAAAAGATAAGTCTGGTTTTTTAATGATTAGGGTTTGTGAATTTTTCATACGTTCTGTGAATAGATTTGCTTTCTTTATCATTTTAAACCTCTGTTTGCCTTGGTTAAATTTTGCATACCCGAATGCTCCCTTCGTCGTTGACTGTATGTCGGGTTTCAATATGACGGTAACCCGGAAAAAAAATCTTCCCTGACTGTTAGCAAGTTCTGAAGAAACACTTAATCTACGCATGATGTGATGTCGTTCCTCCCTGGTAAACTATTTTTGGGAATGAATTTTACTTGTTATTTGTGTGAGCTCTTGCTTGTAGCAGGGGCTTAATGGTATATGTGTATCTTTCTGTTTCTTAAAAAATTATATGCTGCCTCATACTTCAGTAGATAAAATGGAAGATTATGTGCGAGAACCCCTGCTTGTAGCGATGGCTAGATGGTATATGTGTATCTTTCTGTTTCCTACAAAATTATATGCTTCCTCATACTTCAGTTAATAAAATGGAAGCTTATGTGCGAAAGCCCCTACTTGTAGCAGAGACTCGATGGTATATGTGATAAATCTTTTTGTTGCCTAAAAAATATATATTGCCTTATACTTCAGTAGATAAAATGGAAGCTTTTTGCGAGACAAGCAGGGGCTCGATGGTATATGTGATAAATCAGTGAAGGTGCATCTTCCCTATGTGCTGTGAAATTATGTGTTCATGTGTTGTGAAATTATGTGTTTATGTGTTGTGAAGTTCATGTGTACCTGATTGTTGCCTGTCCCTTCAACCCTTAATGGAATTGAAACTGGAGTGTGAATCAGCTTCTTCCTTTGTTGTTGCCTCCCTGTTCAAACCTGATTGTCTTTTCTGCTGTTCCTGAGTCCAAACTGTACATACATGGCAGTGTTTGAGCATCTTCCCTAACTGTTATATGTTCTTCTCTGGTATGTACATATTTAAAAAATAATAATGAATGGTTTTTTGAGCTTGTTTAAAAAAAAAGTTAAATTTCATTAACACAAATGAACATTTAACCGGGGTTAGTATTGGAACATCTCATTTACACCAAAAGTAGGATGTTCCTTGCTTGCAAAATTTGCCATTTCACCAACCCCCATTTTTTTTACAAATCATCAATCATGGATGATAACCTCTAGGGCAAGCATTAGAGGAATAATTGTTTCATCTATTGACCCTATGCTGATCAGATATCCAAGGATGCCCCTTACAACATCCTCACTTACTTGTAGCGATCTCGGGAGAGTCCCTTATTTTATTAGCTTGTCCTTGTTCATGTGAGGAAACTTGTACCAGTTTGACCAACGTACTTTCAGCATTTCAAGCATTGATTGTTGATGTGTGGTGAATACCTTGTTCAAAGTAGTTGCATCTTCCTTCGCGTATGTTGATTGCACGACCGCGATTAACTCCTCCACATTATATGTAGCTTCTTCCTGTTGTAGGCTTTGAATTGAGTTGAAAAATCCTAGGTCTAGGATGTTACAGTCAGGCGAGTTTTCCGGTTGGCTCACTAGATGTATAGCAAAACCATATGTTTCAGCTACAACCCTGAAATCTGGATCATGGTTGAATATATGTGGCTTTCATTATCTTGTTGAATGTGAATAAACTTGCCTAATAAGTGTGTTGGCCACCTTTGTTTGATTGCTAGTTTGACTTCCTGGATTATCTTTGCTCTTGTTACATCTCTTGTGATCTTCGGTACTGGAACTTTCTCCACTGTCCCAGCTGGTCTGTTTTTGCTATTGTTAATTGCAATTTGGTCTTGAACGAAAAGAAATATGTCTAGTTTCCCATCAAATAGTAGCTCACCATCTTCCCTCATATCAGTCTACTTACCGCACATATAAACATTAACTTGGGAATATGCGACTTGTGTTTACATGTCCGATAAGACTCTGATTCATTTGGGGCCAGTAGGTACCTCACTGTTTCCTGGCTCAAGTAGAACCATTACTCATCCATGTGCACCACACGGTCCATTGATCTGAAGTGAAAATCTGCATTTAGCTTTTCTAAAATGAACCACATGCGTGATACCTTATTGTATTATGTGAGAGCTGGTTTGATGCTATTTGTATGACTTTTAATCACATTTGCTACCACTGCCCGTTGCACACTACTCTTGCAAATGTTTAGTGCTTTTGCTTTTCCTCTTATTGTGCGTCTCTTCATTGCAAGAATTGCCTTGGGATCGTCGAGGTTAATCTCTTTCTTATTTTGCGGAGGGTGTCCTGTCATCCGATAACCTAAATCAAGTGGTCTTCCTTGCGACACTTGAGCTCGAGTTAGAGCCCGGATTGTGCTCACTGTCCGTATTGAGCAGTCAAATATTGCAGCAGCCTCCAACAACTTCCCTTCCTTGTGGCTCTCCAATAGGAACTCGACCAAATACTGCCTCTCTTGGTTTGTAAGATTCTTCCGCATTGGCCCTTGTAAAAAAACCAGATTAGGAAAGGGAAGATGCACAATACCGAGAGCAACCAGCACCTTCGGGTGATTAGGAATGGCTCGATGTAGTGTATAACCTTACCTGAGGATTCCCAACAAACCCAAAAAGTTTTCCTGCTTCTTCACTTGCAAGGATCTGATGTTTTGGAACTTACCCTCCTTGTTTTTGGAATGAACTTTAAGCTTTTTCTGCTTGTAAAAATTTGGTGGATGTTCTTATTTATAGTGGAGGTTTCCTGGATTTGTTTGTAAATTTATTTGAAATGCAATAGTACTGGAACAGTGTAAAATTTCAGATTTTGGGCGCCTTCCCTTAAGAAAAAAAAGAGGGAATGAGCCTTGATTATTGAACTGGAGAAAAATATTATCCCTCCTCAATTCCTTATTTTTTTCTTCTCTTTCATGGTTAACGATAGCACGTGGGGGAACATAGTAGGGTGGGGCCAAGGGGAAATTTTCTACAGAGATTTCTCTCTCTGCGGATTCCCTTGGGACGGAGGAAGTATCAAATTGTAATTTGAACTATAGAAATTAGTATCATGTTCAAGTCAAGAGTTCTGTCAGCTCAAGTAATCGTCATGTAATCTGAAAACAGAGTTCAAGTACACTGTGAAATTTAACAATATGACAGTCAGGCCATCTCAATACCTTGTTTCAGAATAAATTCATAATCATCACCATTGGTTTTTTTAAAAAAAAATCATCACCATTTTGGACAATTTTGAATATTTTTATATTCTTGAATGCTGCTAATATATAAAAATAATACTCCCTCCGTCCCGTAGAAAATGGCACACTTTCTATTTTCGTCCGTCCCAAAGAAAATGGCACAATTCAAATCTTTCCTCAAATGGCAAAAA
>JAULKM010028637.1:0-13778 GCA_032355605.1 Rubia tinctorum | reverse complement strand
TTTCTCAACATTTGAACATACTGCAGCATTAAGCTGATTTAGAACTAGCATAGCGGCTGGCTGGAGTTGCCTTTTTTCATGAATATGTGTGTTCTTCAGAATGAAGTGGTTCATTCACTTTGTTAGTAAGCCTGCCCAGCTAATGACATGCTTCATCAGGTTCTAATTAAATGGAATTTGTTTTAAAACGGAAATGTTGCACCCCATCCACTTCATTAACATTGTCAGATTTTTCTTTGTAATCAGTTCGATCCTAGTAAGATTGCTGAATTCTGACACATGTCCATTCTTTTTAGTCACTTGACATTATCAATTTCTTTGTTACATTTCCTTTAAACAGTAAAGATCTAGTCAGCTAAGTAGTGGGTTTGAATTTTTCTCACTTGAGAGAGCAGCAGGGAAAAGAGAGGAGTCTCGTCTTGCAGAGAAAACAAGGGTTTTCTCGTTTTTGGAATAAACGGTCCAAAGAAGCAAGGCAGTCGGGAGCTGCCAACAGCGAGAGGACGAGAAGATCTTCCCCGTGAGCTAAATTTCTCACGCATGCAATAAGGTGATGAGAGTTCTATGAAGGTATAGGTAAATAAAAAGAAACTGTGAGTGTCGACGGGAGTGAACGCATTGGTCCACCCCATTAATACATAAAACGTAATGCACATTTCTTGGCGCAAGTGCTAAGGTTAAGGGACAAGAATACTAAACCCTTTATGATGACAGGGACTGAAGAAATACAAACAAAATGAGAGATTATGAGGACAAACTCACTAGACCCCTTCCCAAATTCATGCAACTTTAATCTTTTACAAGTAAGACCTTCAATGTAATTGAGTAAGTGTAGACTTGGCTATAGTGATACTAAAACCGGCAGGTAATGCGCTGGTTTCGAAGACAGAAAGTAGTGTGACTTTCGCTCTAAGTCAAACCGGTAAGGTCATAGTTGCAAAGTTCTAGTTTTTTTAGGAAAGCGGGGAGGCTTTACTGGTTGAAGTTTGGAAGGTTGGATAAGGAAGTGCCATGGAGCATTGGGAAGATCAGAGGTTAATATTGGGAAGATCAAAGGTTAATGTATGTCAGAAATCAATTAAGGGGATTGGGGGTGTCCCTTGGGAAGGTGTTAGTATAAATTATTTTTAACATGGGTAGAGTGACGGTTTAAGCTCATTTGGCAGCAATTATTGGAAGTTGAAAATGTATAATCATTAGAGCATGTACAATGGGGGATGGGAGAGGGGGTTTTATTGAGTTTTGTGCCATAATGGTGAGGTTTTGGCGGATGTGGGTGGCAAAAAAGGGAGAAAAAAGAGAGGAGGAACTTGCACACACCACAAAACTCTCCTCCAATTCATCATGTGGTGGGTTCCAATGGTGAGTTGGAGATTTTAATGAGATAAATTATATACTTTAAGTCCAATAGTATTGTACCACGTGTTTTCCTAATTTGTATTTTTGCTCCAGCGGATTTAAAAGGACAAAACACAATTATTTTTAAAAAATAAAATAAAAAATTATACCAAAACTCTTTTAAAAAATTCTTTATAAATAGAGACCAACATTGATACATTTCTCACATCTCTTTCAAATTATATTTTCCTCTCCTTAATTCTTGCACAATTTTTTTAGTTTGTTGGTTTGATTTGAATTGTTGAAAATGGATTCACCTAATTCAAATTTCAATAATTAATCGACAAACTCAAATTCATCGAATTCAAGATATCCTTCCCAACAATCAAATCCAAATTTTAATGTTGCACCTTCGTATTTTCCGTATCCTCCAAATCCATATCACTATTACGTGGCATTTTTCAACTACTATTCTCAACCTCCTCCCGGATCTCATACACAATTCAAACAAAATAGGTTTTCACCACAATTTTCTACCCAGGGGTTAGAAAATCTCGAACCAATCTCGAATTTTAGCCAGTATTTCAATCATGCTAAAGGTGGCGGTCAATTTAAGTAGCAAGGTAGTGGTCAATATGGTGGACTGAACGGTGCCCAATATGGTGGAGATGGCGATGGACACAATTCAACTCCATACGTGGTTGGGGTTACAAACGAAGAGGATGAAGTTGAGGATGATGAGGGTGTGGCTAGTGGCTCCAAAAGAACGAAGAAAAATCATCAATCGTGGTTTGAAGAAGATGACCAAGTCCTAGTGAAAACGTGGATTGAATATTCCATGGATCTGAAGACAGGTACAAATCAAATCATTGAGATATTTTGGGGTAAAATTAAGCATTCTATTCATTAACATACGTGAAAAGATAGAATAGTGAACGCGTGCAAGGCTCGTTGGAAAAAAAGTCAAGAGAAGTTGGTCAGTATCTTTCGGCAATGAGCATTGCCGCAAGAAAATGTGGCAGTGGCAAGGGGAATGAAGATATCCATAATAAAGCCATGAAAATTTTCAAACTAGATCGAAACCATCTTTTCAGCATGGAACATGTATACTAAATTTTGGGTGAGGTTCCAAAGTTTATATCTCAGCATGTCCGGGGAGAATCAGATGTGTGGAACATTTATCAGAATAATCCGAATAACCAAAGTAGTGAGGGCAATGACAAGAGGTCGAGGTTGAATGAGGGAGGTGCATATTCAATTTCAACTAACAAAAGCGCACATAGCTGTGAAGACCACCCCCCACACTTATGTTACAGACCATGGGCGTCAAAGCTGCAAAAAAACAAGGAAAACGAAAGGTAAACGATGATGTGTATCGCTCACTTAATGAGTATAATGCTGTTGAACGTGAATGGATGGAACTCAAGTGTCTTCAGCTTGCGAAGAAGAAGGAAGTTGAGCGTCTTCAATGAGAGAATAATGAACGTGAAAGAAAAACTATGACTCTAAACACTTTTTTGATACTTGGTCTGAATGCAGATTCTCAGCAAGTAATATTCAAGATAAATTGATGGCTGAATTTTACGGCAACTAACTTCTAGCATCACGCAGTTTGATTCACTTCTCATTCTCATTTTAGTTTTATAATGTTTGTGTCTTTCTAGTTCAAGTTTTTAATTATTATACTTATTATGTAAGCCTGATGAAGTTTGATGTAAGTTGTTTATTTTTTATTTTGATGTAGTATCTAATATATTTGTGTTCCTCTTGTTATGAACGAAAGTTATAGTTCGTTTTCTTGAGTTTGCCTTCATGTTCAACGAAGAAGCTAAGTTGCTTGTTTTTAAATAACAACTGAAGTTACAAAAAAAGTCAATTATTTTTTTGGTCCCCCTAACATAGCATCTTTTTCCATTTTTTGGTCCTCGAGAGCAAACCACATTTTTTAGTACCCCACAAATTCAAGTAAAATTTTTGGTCCCCAAAACCAGATTTTAGGTGGTTTTCAGCTAAACCAACATTATTTTTGATATGTTTAGGGGTATTTTTATAATTTCACTGATTAAAAAATTCCAGTGCCACCAAGACTGATCCGTCATCCGCCGCCGTGACTATTCTCACCGCTTGATTTGACGTCAAATGCAGTTTTTTTCCAAAATATTTAACATCTCTTTTGTTATCTTTTTGTTGGAAGATTGCTAGATTTAGGTAGGTTTACATCATAAGGGGTTTAAATAACAATTTTTGGTTTTCGTATCTGTATCCTTCATTTTGTAACATTTTTTTAGTCTAATGGATTTTTTTGTCCTTACGAGCATCTAAATTCCTTTTTGTGAGCTTAATTTGTAGATTGCTCGTAAGCACTTTAGAGTATATTCTTGAAGGCCATTCGTAAGAATGGTAGAATATTGAAGGCCACGGGTCAAAACGTGGTGAAAGATAAAAGGGTCGGAGAAGGAAGACAAAGAAGCGGAGGAATTATGATCCGGAAGTTTGAACCAAGTTCTGAAAACAATTCACGAAGAACCAACATCTGAGGGTGGTACCATTGGATTCATTTTCTCGAGCATTATAAAATTGACTACAAGAATTCTCAAAATAAATCAGCGGTTCACCCGTAGTGACGGAATTTTGAAGAGAAAACCAATTATTATGGAAATTGGTAGAATATGGGCAGAGAGCTTGGCACTGTCAATGTCATTTTGGCACGAACCGTACCAAAGGGTCCAACAGCTCATTTTGCTAATCTCATGTACAGAGTTCGCAGATTATTTTGGTGAGTGAAACGACGTTCACCAAATTAGCGCCGCTGCAGGGAAACGATAAGTCAATTTCTATAATTTGTATCCTACAATTTTGTGTTAGTGCTTGGTTCATGAGCAGATCATCAAGGCCGGATTTAATATTTGACCCGGAAGTAGAGAAAACAACAAAGTAGAACAAAAAGGGAACAAAAGCGAGAAAAACAGCTTCTGCCGAGACCATTCAGTTTGGCCAAACCTGACCCCTTACGGTTTCAACAACCACCTCTAATTCGCAAACTAATACCGAAATGGAAATCGGAATCCTAGGCAGAACCCAAACAAACCATACATGTGGGAACTCACCGGTCATAGTGAAGAAGATCCCCCACTCCCATTCAGTTGCCAGAGATCGAAAATCTGATAGAGATCAAATTGACATTCCTGAATGTACTGCCGAAGTTCCATGGGAGAAGCACCGAAGACCCTTATAATTTTCTGAGCGAATTTGTGAAGATTTGTAAGCTATAGAAGAGGCCATCCACAGTGACGGAATATCAATTCAAGTTGGTGGCATTCCCTTTCAGTTTGACAGGAGTAGCCAATCAGTGGTTTTCAAGTCGTAAGTTCAAGTGTTCCAAGTTCGAGATTAGGGCAGGGTTTCAAGTGTACCACTAAAGTAATTATTTTTACAATTTTGTAGATTATTCTACGATTTAATAAATTTTCTGGACTGATTTGCAATTTAAATAGTTTTTTGGATTTTTCTACAATTTAAATACTTCTCTTGATCAAAATGAGACAGTTGAAGAAATATGCCATAATTGTTGAGGGGTGCGTATTATTGGTTGCATCCATACCTGTATTTATAGAGAAATTTCTTAGTTTGGTGCTACAGTGATCGTTTTCAGATGCATGTGGAAAGCCGCATTCAGCAAATGCGACTTCATGTTTTGTTTAATTTTTTCTTAGGATTAATAAAGGGCGCATTCATCAAATGCGCCCTCGTCCATTTATTTTATTAAAAACACTGAATTAATTGGAATGTAAAAACAGAATTTGAGGGCGCATTTATCAAATGTGCCCTCTTCCAAATTATTTTTAAAAAGAATGAAAATGTTATATTCCCTCTTTCAAATTGTTTCAAATTGAGTAAAATTATATATTCCCGCAGTTTGTTGCCGATTCATCAAAAATATTAATGCCGTAAAATTTCTATCCCAAATTTAAGAAATAATAATATTATTAAAAAATGAGTTCATAGGAAAATTATATTCGTATTTAAATTCGACCAGTATACAACTCGAAAAATAATATTATAATATTTTTAGACATAGTAATTAAAATATTATATTTTTCAAAATAATTATAAAGTATAATTCAATTACAATAGTATATAAAAATAGTTATATTTATATAAAATTATATCATTTTTATTTATAATATAAATTAATGATTTTGTAAGAAAATAATTTATATCTATATTAAAATATTATAACAAATAGCATTATTAAAAAGATATTTCATATGAAAATTATATTTTTATTTAAATTTGACCCATATACAACTTAAAAATAATATTATAATATTTTATAAAAATAATAATTAAAATATTATATATTTTTCAAAATAATTATAAAGTATAATTCAATTACAATAGTATAAAATAGTTATATTTATATAAAATAATATCATTTTATAATATAAAATAATAAATTAATGATTTTATAAGAAAATAATATATAATTATATTACATATTCTGAATTCCAATTGATTTTTTTAAATCAAATATTTCACTTCTCTCAAATCATAAAACGCAGAGCCATATCAAAAAAATTGTTCCGTTCCCGCAGCTTGTTGTTGATTCATCGAAAATGTTAATGCAGTAGTATCTCTATCCCAAATTTAAGAAATAATATTATTATTAACAAAAGAGTTCATATTAAAATTATATTTTTATTTAAATTCAACCCATATACAACTCAAAAATAATATTATACTATGTTTATACAAATAATAATTAAAATATTATTTTTTCAAAATAATTATAAAGTATAATTCAATTATATATTTATATAAAATAATGTCTTTTTTATTTATAATATAAAATAATAAATTAATGATTTTATAAGAAAATATTATATATTTACATTAAAATATTTAATACATATTTTAAAAAATACTTACAGAAATAATTAATGCAAATAAAAAATATTGACTTAGAATTTTTTTTAAAGTTAAATTTATTAGAGGGCGCATTCTCTAAATGCGCCCTCTCTACTTATTTCAAGTTTGAAAGTTTACAACATTTGCATCCAATTCTGATTTATTTACCATCCATCAAGAAATAACTCTTAAATAAGGGCAGGTGAAAAGAAATGTACAAAAAGAAATACACGCATGATATGTAAGAGTAAGAAGATAAACAGACAAATGGATAGATGATGAGATAAAGGTTATGGCCCTATACCCATGAGGTCACCGAGATAGCCCAGGGAGACAACCCCAACCGACAGGAAAGGAAGCCCAACAGCTTGCAATACAAAATCTCGCAGGACAAACCCCACCTTAACTGACAGGTCTTCTAGGACGAAGATGATCTGGAATCTGTAAAACATCTCCTCCGCGTTGGGACACGCCCCTCGTGTCTTCGGCAGATCCTCTGGGAAATGACTTGGGTGGAGTTCAAGCCCCATCTCTAACTCTTCATCCACAAACACAAAGCGCCTTTTCCACTCGATGCGGGTAAGGAAGTCGATGAAGAGTTTGAATCCGTCATGGTGGAATTTCATATAATACCAGTCGGGAGGTATTTGGCAGGTGGACAGAAAACTATAAAAAGAGGGATTGTATGGGTAAAGCTAGAACCAAGGCAGGAGACCTTAAAGCCATGAAGGAGGCATAGAGAGTTCGGGGAAAGGTCGGTCAAGCTAAGCTCATAGTACCCTAGAATGGATTGACAGAATCAGGATAAGGGGAACCGAAAAACACCATTCTCGATGGTCTCCAGCAAAACAGCAACCATCCCCTGAGAAACATCTAGCACTATTTCCCCTGATCCAGGGAGAATGATACGATCACCAAGATTGCCATAACCTTCACCCTAGACTGTGAGAACCATCTCACAGAGCCAGCGAATATAACGACACTCGTTGGCCATCCAACTCAACGAGCCAGAGATCGTTGAAGCTCAAATCCAACACCGTGAGCCGCTTCAGCGCGCCGTTCTGCGATGAAATGCAACCGGTGAGATTATCGTTCATTAAAATCAGCTCGTTGAGAATCTTCGCCATCTTCCCAATGCTCCCCGGAATGCAATTTCCGAGGTTATTGTTTGCCAAAATAAGTACATAGACCGGAGAGTTTCCCAAGTTCGCCCGAATCCAGAACCGGAAATGATTGTCGTTCAAAAACAGAGCATCGAGTTTCTTGTCAATACCTCTGACGGAACCGATCTTTCAAAGTCGTTGAACCTTAAATCTAAGAACTTCAGCACCGAAAATGTTAGCATTACCGCCGGAAACTCTCCGACGAAGCGGTTGTTACTCAGGTCTAGCTCGAACAGAGCCTAGAGATTCTGAATCATCTTTGGGACAACTCCGCAGAATCTGTTAGAGTTCAAATGTAGCAGAGCCAAATCCTTCAGCCTCCCAATCTCCGGCGGGAGGAATCCGGCGATGTCAGCGCCGTTCAGGTCAATCTCGACAACAACCCGGGGTAAAATTATAATTTTACCTCTAGGCATACCAGAAAATTGTGGCACGTGCACCTGTATTGATGGAAAACTGCTCGGAAACAAGATTAGGGACCAAACAAATCATTTTGGATTTTTTGGGTGCCAGATGTACTGAGTTTTAAGAATGGGGACCAAAAGATGGTATTTTAATATATGTTAGGGACCAAATAAACAATTTAGTCTATATGTTATTCTATAAATAATGTCAAATATTAATATTTGTTTCCCTAGAGTGAACCAAACATTAACAAAGGGAATGAATTTGATTCTTTTTCTATGACTAAACCAAACAATTTTTGAATAGAAAAAGAGTTATTCGTTTCATTTCCCTTCCTTTCCATTCATGATTCTCTTCTGTTTCCCCGTTTGAACCAATCGGCCCCTTAAATAGTATATTACAAATCCAAATCACTGGACTGTTTTTCTTCATAAATGCCTTGAATACTTATTACTTGGAAATGGTTTTGGGTAAGGTTGACAAATGGACGGACAGATCGAATATGGGTTGAGTAAAATGGGTAGTTAAAAATATGGGTATGACCCATTTTGACCCATTTTATGATGGGTGGAAACGAGTCGGGTTGAAACCCGCTCAAATCGCCAGTCAAACATCATTCAACTCAAGGGTTAAACATGGGTAAAATTGCGGGTTACAACCCATGTATAAAGGGTAAACCCGCGGGTTTCAACCCATGTATAAAGGGTAAACCCGCGGGTTTCAACCCATATATTGACCCATATATGTTTATATACCAATCTATATGGATAAACTCGCGGGTTTCAACTCATATACTGACCCATATGAGTTTATATACCAACTCATATCGGGGAAACCCGCGAATTTCAACCCATATGGGTAAATTCGCGATCAAACCGCAAAGCTAGCCCGCCCAACCCACATTTTTCACATACCAATTTGACACGTTACTCATTTAACTCATTACTCATTTTACACATACTCAAATTGAAATATAAATAACCTGTTTAACCCGCAGGTTGCGGTTCGATTTTACCACCCCTAATTTAGGGTACCGATGAATTTCCCTCCCATTCAATCATGTGATTTTAAATTTATTTAGTTGGGTTACCCATTTGACACGTCAATCATTTGATTATCAATTCTAATCAGCCAATTTTTCATTTTGCTGTGTTTGGGTCGGGATTCCCACCCCATAATTCATCCAAAAAGCTCCCTTGTCTTCATTCAAGTCCTCACAAAATTAATTACAGGCACGAGCCCACATTTGAGAGTGTGTTGCAGTTAGGGGTGTTCAAATTGTCCGACCCGATCCGTTTTGACCCGGCCCATATGGGTTGGGTCGGGTCAATGACCCATTTGGGTCGATATGGGTCGGGTCAAAATGGGCCGGGTCAAAATGGGTCGGGTTGGATTTTGACCCAAATCGACCCGTTTTGACCAATTTGTAATTTTATCTCATTTTCTTGAAAAAAATCATTAAAAAATTAGTTTAATACAAAATGCCCACCATTAATTTAGTTCACAAACAAGTTTAACATTCTTAATTTTTTTTATAAAACTAAAAATAATTTTAAAAAGCTACTATTAATTATAAACAATATATTTATTAATATATGAAATATATATTCATAATTGTATAAATAAATTTTAGTAAAATTATATTTTTAAATGAAATATTAAAAGTATTCTAACTAAATATAATGAAAATAATTGTAGTTTTCTTTATTAAGTGAATAATTTATAATTAAATATAATATAATATTCTTATTTTAAATTATATACAAATAAATCATAATTTATTTATTATTTAAATATTATTATATTTAAAAATAATATATTTTATTTTAAAAATAAAACAAAAAATTACTATTTTTCATATAATTTTGGTCAATTTGGGTCGGCCCACGACCCAGTCTGACCCGACCCGACCCTAAACTATGGGAATTTTGGCCCGACCCAACCCGACCCATTTGGCCCAAAATTTTGGGTCAATTTGGGCCGGGTCAGCCGACCCGCCCCGACCCGACCCGACCCGACCCATGAACACCCCTAAGTATGTTAACGTTTGTTGTATGTTGATCGTGGGTTGCGGAAATTTTATACCAGAAATGATAGCAGTTCAGCTAGTCATGATTCTTCATCTGAGGTGCAGTTGCATTGTGCTGCGTGTGATCATCCTTCTGAGATGGTTTTGTAAAGGACGTTCTCCTAATTTTGCAAAGGACTGAAGTGGAAATTGGAGAAAACCTATTGACCAGGTAACTAGAAATTAAGAGCATGTACAGTGGGGGGTTTCATATCGATTTCAGTTAGAAGCTGAAACCGAACTGAAACCAAAAACCCCCACAGTGGAGGTTTCAGAGTGGTTTCAAACAATTGAGATTACTCCTCGGTTGAAGTTAACTGAAACCAAGCTCAATTTGATTTGCGTCAGAGGCCATGTGATGAGGGCCCGCCTGTCAGCTCAATCATATGAGGAATTGACACATATTAGGAATTTGAACAAGTGTTTTACACGTCAGAGTTTAATAGGCTGGTATTAATATGTCTTCATTGCCTCAAAATTTGAAAATTACCACCAAGTAAATAAAAAGTCCACAAATACAACTACAAGAAAGCGATTGCCACCATGCCCGCACATTTGCACACAACGGCTCAACAGCAGCTCCTCATGACAACAACTAGTGTTCATAACTTACTGTCTAATGATCTTGAGCTCCATTTGTCAGACCTGATGCAACAGGAAAGCGAATGCATTTGCCTCATTCGTATTCGTACTAACTACTAGCTAGAATAAGGAAGCTGACATTCGTCTGGTGAATCCAGATGGATTGACGTTAAACATTCTTCTCATTTGTATTCAGTGTTAATAAATGGAGAAAAACATTTACGCAATAGTCCGGATTATGAGTGACCATCTAAACTAGGCTACAATGATGTTGTGAGGGCATAATTGAATATTTGGCACTGTACGGAACTTCAGAATCCTACGAGAGTGAAACATACGATGAAGCTGCTAGATACTAGCTATGATTTATTGCTAAATGGAAACATTAAGATTTTAGTTTGTACTATTGTTCTCTCATCTTTTACTTGAATCATGCTCACCTTCTATTGTAAAAGACAGATTATTCACAATCTGGATATATTAAGACTTTTGTATTGACTGTCATGACTTGTTTTTATGAGCAGAATGATTCTTATTCGAGTCATCTTCTTTCTCTTTTTTTTAAAACAAGAGATGTACCGGTGCATGTTTTAGTATTATAGATTTATATTAAAAGTTGAAAGAAGTTGTACTTGAATTTTAGTCGACTTCCTCGAGTCGTGTTCGGTCATTAATAACTCTTATTACACATGATGGCATGCATATAATTTTAATTTTATATAGTAAAAATCCTACTTATTGAACACCCTCATAGTGAGAACGACCACAGAAAATACGAGCAAAGTATGGACACAAATGATTGATTTTGCTGAAACCAAATATTCTAAATGCATAAATACCCATCCATGTGAAAGGTGTGTTGCAACGATGAAGCAAGCACATACCAAGACAGTTAAACGCAAGGCAAATACAGAGACTTCTGCTACTAGTACTCTAAGAACGATTTCACAGAGATATTCAGACCTAAAACAACACTTAGAAGTTGCATAAACAAGAATCCAAGAGACTTTCTGACGAGAATTCCTGATGGGCTCACTGCTTAGGACGACCGAGTACTTCATCATACCATAATTTACAGGTAAGGAAATGATGGGAGAAAAGGGCAATTGGAGACCTGAACCATCTACCACTTGTTCCTCCGGCAACCCCCCTACACACCGAGTAACCAAGCCAAGAATGAATTGCCTGAGCACACTAGCTCCTTAATTGCCGGAAGCAGACCCTCGTAGGGCCATTCCCATGGGATCACTGCCTCGTGTCTGTGAATAGTAATGTGCTGAGCCACCACACACATTATTATTTGAGAAAACCAGTTCTTTCTCTCCTGCATGAGAAGATTGTCTGTTATAGTAATCTGTTGAGAAATGGTCGGACCCAGATGAGTTTCCTGATTTTGTCCGAGTAGCATTCCCATGTTTCGACCCAGAACCAGAGGCATTGCCTTCAACCTTCTTTGTATTCAGGAAACGGCCACCAGAACCCCTTGCCCTTCTCAAAGCATGTTGGTGCCGAGATTCATGAAGGTATGGCTACAATTAAAGAAAAATGATAATGGAAAGATAATTAGAAGATTGCACCCGATTCTAACGATTTATGTGTTATCCAGGCAGTATAAAGAATATTACAATAAAAATCAGCATGGGCATTCAATGACCGAAACAAAGAACGAAAAATAGAGGGGACCCATTTCATCAGCAAAACTCAAGCCAAAGTGGATAGTAAAAACACCAGGTGGCCCATTCTCTGTGGCCAGAAAATCTAGGCATTAACTAAAATGATTGGCAATAGATGAGGACGAAAATCCTATCAGTTGGTCCTGAGTTTTTGAGAGACCGATGTGGGGATTCATTTTCTTAAAACGTTTAATCCACACACTGGTGCAAAAACCAAGGCTTTCAATTATTAACATTGTACGAGCCACAATCCTTTTAAGTTTATCCACAAAAATTAGTTCTTGGACAAACTCAGGGAAGTCACCTAATTAGGGTATGTATATATGTAAAATGGTATGCAAAGAACTTGAGCATGCGTCAGTGGCCAAACAGATTTGCAGTGCTTGCATTTTAGCACTTGCATTTTAGCTTCCTCATTTCGATATCTATCCTCTTCCATTCGTTCCGAGTGAAGGCATGCAAACAACTAGTTCATCGGACAAAACCACCCAAACAAACTTTCCAGTTTCCAATTTCCAATTTCCAGTAATTATAACTATAGCCTTGTTAGCTAGCAGTAAATTTCAGTAAATTAATTAGAATTAGATAATAATTATGCACACACCCCAAAGCATTCAATTTCTCTGCAAACGTCTACCAGACTTCAACATCCTACAATTAACCTCAATGTTACAGCAAACCTTCTAAACGAGAAATCGGTGCTAATTCAAACCCACAAAGTTCTTCTAACTTTTAGATTCAACAGCGCATAAGATACAGTGATTCATAATCTGAACTCTTTCACCAGGGAAAAGTGAACAGTGAACACTACCCGACATGCCATAAAACAGTCACAGTGAGAGCTTAAAAACTATCCATATAGATATTAAGGCTTGTGCTAACTTTGACCATTTGTAGTTTTTGGTCAGAACTATTCAGCCAGATACACTTATATTTGCATAAACCTCCAAGGCTCCAAACAAGGGAAGACATGATAGGAAAAGAGATTACTCGAGTTTTACCTTAGAGGCTTCTTCAGAATAAAATTCACTGTTAAAACCAGATTAGCTTAATGAAATATTACCTTCCTTTCTTTAGTTAATTTTTTCTCCATCTCTGCTTTTGCACGTGACTGTCTTCTCCTTAATATACCATGGTACTGCTTTGCATTAACATAGACTGGTTCCTCCTCCATTTGAAGAGGCAAAGGCATTCTCATCTGATTAAAACCAAGAAGCTGAGGATGCACCTAACAGATGGCCAAACAGTACTCAAATATTCAAGCTGCAGTATTAGATGAAAAAATTCCAACAGAACTCTAAGCCGCGTAGAAAATAAAAGAAAGGACAGTAACAGGTACAGAACATGGCCAGGGGCAGACAACAACAAAGCGAAAAATAAGATGCAGATGTGCTAGAACGTGTTCTTTCCCAATGAAATAAGGCGGGTCAGTATAAGGAACAGACCACATCAAACTATAATTAAAAGACAAATATGCACAAGAATGGATAATCAAAGTCTAGCACATATCCCACTCTTATTGAAAAATAAACTGTGCAGAAAAGGAAGGGGACACAAAAGCCTAACCTCCACCAGAAAAAAATTTATATGGGGATTTATATGTGGGGAGGTGAGGGCCAAATGAGAAGTTTAAATGTGTCA